>CACRXK020017108.1:0-10864 GCA_902702795.2 Paramuricea clavata
GCAAAATATATCCTGATATCTTAAAACGCGTAATTCTTTGCTTTGCAAAGAAAACAATGGGCGGAAGTGTTACTGTTCGGCATACGGGTCTGTATAAAAAACAGAATATGAAACTTGAAGCAAGTTAAAAAGTAATCAAATAGCATGCACGTATTTATGTAATTTAACTGATTCTCGCAAGTACTAGTTTTACATCAGCAATATGTGTGAAGCAACAAACTTCGTCATAACTTCATCAAAAAGACAAATATCAGAGAGAAGACGAGCTTTGTTCAGAAGTGTTGATGGCGATATGTTTTACCCACCGTCGGTGTGGCCAAATGATATGAGAAGTGCGTTTTGGAAGAAACCAATTGGTGATGAAGAAACATTTAAGTTAGTGCTGTTCCTGATGGGCAATGGCTGTCCGCCAACAATGATAAAAGATTGGATTGTGTCTTCAACATTTTGGGATAAAAATAAAACAGTCAAACGATGGGAACAAGTAAATTGGATTATAGCGAACATTACTAAACATGAGAGAAGATGGTTTTATTTTGATCTACATTTCAAAAAGGTTTTGTATATGGATCGATCTCAGTAAAAGAGTAAAAGGATCTAGTTCAAACTCATGCATGCATGCATTAAACTAATTTGAACCATATAATCTTTGTGAACTATACCTTTGAAGGTCTTTTAGTTAAAGTTTGCAAACAGTTTAAATTAATATTAAATTATTATATTTTATATAATAGACCAATTGCGAAACTTAGTGACCGCGCCTTCATACTGCACGAGAACGAGGCTTATTATGCAAAAACAAATCATTCTGCTATATTTTTATATGGTGAAAAATGAATTTCAGTGTTTGAGACGGGTTTTTATGGTAATCTCTTCATTTTTTTTCAATATTTCTGTTTTGACTATGTAAATCTTTATTAAACTTGTTCATAGATTTAGTCTTACTTCAAATTTCATTTTTTTTTCACGGCGTGCGAGGCAAAGTTTTGCTGTTTTTCGCCGTCCGATAAAAGAAGCAGATTATACCAGAGAAAGAATCAGGTATTTTCCGTCTGTTTATTAACACATTTCAAAGAATAAGTTGTAACATTGATTAATTTTGTTTCAGTTGTAATATAATAGTAAGTTTTTCATTTTAACTTTCAAAATATGAAAGTAAATGTCGGGCAAAATTTGTAGAAATTTTATGTTATTATCCTTTGACAAAATCTTTTTTTTTCGCACGAAGTCTAAAAAAATCTGGGTAGAAAGAGTTATATTTTAGTTTGTTAAGTTATACTGGCTATTTTATATGCATCTTGATCAGATTTTAAAGTCTAGATTGATCTTTTCCATATGTTTGTTCTACCGCATGCTAAAACAACAACGAAATATCTTTCCAAAGGGAGTAAAAATATAGTGGGAAATCGATGTTTAGATAAATTTAACAAATATCTATATAACCTAGCACAAAATATTAAGAAAAGATCAAAGCGATTCAAGAAAAAAACACTTTAAAAACCCTAAAATTCACTTTTCGCTATATAAAAATATAGAAATTGTTTTGTTTTTGCATAATAAGCCTCGTTCTCGTGCACTATGAAGGCGCGGCCACTAAGTTTCGCAATTGGTCTATATAGTCTCCTTTGACACTTTGTGACTATTTCTTCTATCTTAAGTTTCTATTCAGTAGAAGTTGCAAGACTTCACTATTCAGTTCGCGCAATGTCAATGGCAATGTTTTTGCTTTTAAAAAATGAAGCATGATACATGAATGATTATAGATGCGGCTGTGTAGTTCCGTTCAGTTAAGTTAACGCAATCAAATGCATGAAAGTTATATATAATATATATTTCTAGTTATTCAATTTACACAATGCAGTTTTAAAAAACGAAGCATGATATATGAATTATTATAGTTATAGACCACTACTGTGAGGATTATAGTATGTTAGTATAGTTCAGTTCAGTTCAGTTCACGCAATGTTTTTAAAATGTGAAAGTTTATTTATATATAATATTTCCAGTTATTCAATTTACGCAATGCTTTTAAAGAACGAAGCATGACATATCAATTATTTTAGATGCAGTACTGTGAAGATTACATATATATACAGGTATTTCAATGAAGGTTGTCCCTGAGCAAAACACAATGCTGTTTCATAAGTTATCACATGTTCACTATATACTCCAGCTAGATATACTCGCTTTCTGCATATGCACCTATAATATCGGCCCGGGAATTGGAATTTGCAGAGGCAAGCAATAATTTTATTTTCATCCATATCATAACAAATAATCTGCATACATAAGTTGCTTTATAGGTCGTTTTAGGTCGCATCATATATTCACTAACATAACCAATCAGATCTTGAATTTTGACGAAAGAACATTGCATAAATGAATATAAGTCCGCTTTCCTCTTTAGATGCAGGTCAGCTATTACAAAATTATTTGTAATGCAGAAAACTAATTATCACTCCCACTGGCCGCGGCCTCGCGGAATCGCCTATTTTTAGTTTACCGTTGAGAGTTGCGTCTAAAACTATTGAAAATTAGCTCCTCTTGGGACTTAAGTTGATGAATTTCACTTCAATAGTTCAATACACTACCCGCATATGCATACAGTAATTATTATGAAATCTCAGCTAAGCTATGACACCTTCCTGATTAATTGCTTTTTCTAGTATATACACTGCTTTAATAAGGAACATAGTCACAGGTGAGAATATGCGATTCCGACTAATATTTTTTCTCCTACTTAGGATAGATATTTATTAAAAGTCACTTTCCAGCAACCCTGCCTGAATTACGTACATTTGTACAATAGTATAGCTATAACTTTAAATATTAGATATGTTAGTCTACTCAATTATTATAGTATAGCATGGATGGTATAAAAATACCATTCTAAAGCGGTTAGTGTTATAGTCATGCATTATTGGAATATCATAGACGCGTTTTGTGTGTTAAATTAAATTAAATTATATTTCGCTTGGTGTTTTCGCGGAAGCTGTGCATGGAGTTTACGGTTACTCTCATGCAGTTCATATTTTACAGAAAAACGTTTCACACAGTGTTTGTCTTCCGATCATTAGGGAGTTTAGTACTTCCACCCTTAATTTTTATCCTTTGGCATTAAGAACACATCATTCAACACCTACAAGCGTGATCTTTCCGAATACGAAAAATCTTCTTCATACGCAACTGAAGTTCGATTACCTAGTTTTTTATACACCCTGTACAGGATGTGCCAAAAAAATCAAAATTTCATTTAAATAACGTTCTGTTATAATTTGAATGTTTCACCAGTGTCAGCACTCCGGCCATCTGCTGAACGTACCCAGAAACAAGTGCATAAAACTATGACATATAGATTGTACCAGCATAAAGAACTGTTTAAAAAATTGGACCTAGAGGAAAACGGCCTTTATAGCAATTATATAGGGCATTCAAATTCTAACAATACTTTATTTCAATATACTGTTGGGACATAATGCCTGATAATGAAAAACATCACCACGCCTAATAAAAAATTACGTTCATACACCCACTATATAAAGGCACAAATTCATGCTAAAGTTGGATTGCTTTTTTTTTACACACACTGTAGCTAGTGATATCAGGTAATATTTATACACAAATATTTTTCCCAATTCCGATGACACAATAGCTTTGTCGGCACAGCGCTGTCAACACTGCCTTTCTTTTCACTTCCTTCTATTCATAACCACCCTTAGCCTTAGGAAAAATTATGCTGCAAACACTTTTCGTGTGTGGAAACTTTTCACCCATACTTGCTTTTACAGCCACTAATTAATAAAGGCACAAATTCCTGCTAAAGTTGGATTGCGTTTTTTTCACACACACTGTAGCTAGTATGTCAGGTAATATTTATACACAAATATTTTTCCCAATTCGAATGACACAATAGGTTTGTCGGCACAGCGCTGTCAACGCTGCCTTTCTTTTCGCTTTCTTCTATTCATAACCACCCTTAGCCTTAGGAACAATTGTGCTGCAAAAACTTTTCGTGCGTGGAAACTTTTCACCCATACTTGCTTTTTAAAATTTTTGTATGTTGTATGTTCATATAATTGCACGCAATTATAAGATAAATGTGCATAAAACCGTGTATAAACTGTATGTTATATACTGCACATTTGAATGCTATACCTATCAAATATCTTTTCGGCGGACGGCAGGTGCCATGAAACGGAATCATCCAGGATTACAATGTCATTGTCATTGACATAATATTCTCATTTAATACTTTGGTATACGTATACGCCTTTTTTCGCCTTATAACATAGTCTCATTCACAAACGCCACTATTGTTCTGTCCGCAGTCTTTGCACACAGCCACACACAATCTGACAAGAATATATCTTTGATTACTTTGATATGGCAAACCGTATACAGGCCTTTGATAGGGCACTACAAAGACTGGCCTGACTTAAACACAACATCACCATCGACAAAGCATGTTCACGATCCGTAAATCATATTCACGAACCGTACGGACAGTACGATCCGTAAAGCCATTTTACAGTTCGTACGGACCGTACGATCCGTACGGATCGACAAACTTTTCTGGCCTGACTTAAACACAACATCACCATCGACAAAGCATGTTCACGGTCCGTAAATCATATTCACGAACCGTACGGACCGTACGATCCGTAAAGCCATTTTACAGTTCGTACGGACCGTACGATCCGTAAAACCATTTTACCATCGACAAAGCATGTTCACGATCCGTAAATCATATTCACGAACCGTACGGACCGTACGATCCGTAAGCCATTTTACAGTTCGTACGGACCGTACGATCCGTACGGATCGACAAACTTTTCTGGCCTGACTTAGACACCACATCACCATCGACAAAGCATGTTCACGATCCGTAAATCATATTCACGAACCGTACGTACCGTACGATCCGTAAAGCCATTTTACAGTTCGTACGGACCGTACGATCCGTACGGATCGACAAACTTTTCTGGCCTGACTTAGACACCACATAACCATCGACAAAGCATGTTCACGATCCGTAAATCATATTCACGAACCGTACGGACCGTACGATCCGTAAAACCATTTTACAGTTCGTACGGACCGTACGATCCGTACGGATCGACAAACTTTTCTGGCCTGACTTGGACACCACATCACCATCGACAAAGCATGTTCACGATCCGTAAATCATATTCACGAACCGTACGGACCGTACGATCCGTAAAGCCATTTTACAGTTCGTACGGACCGTACGATCCGTACGGATTGGCAAACTTTTCTGGCCTGACTTAGACACCACATAACCATCGACAAAGCATGTTCACGATCCGTAAATCATATTCACGAACCGTACGGACCGTACGATCCGTACGGATCGACAAACTTTTCTGGCGTGACTTAAACACAACATCACCATCGACAAAGCATGTTCACGGTCCGTAAATCATATTCACGAACCGTACGGACCGTACGATCCGTAAAGCCATTTTATAGTTCGTACGGACCGTACGATCCGTACGGATCGACAAACTTTTCTGGCCTGACTTAAACCCAACATCACCATCGACAAAGCATGTTCACGATCCGTAAATCATATTCACGCACTGTACGGACCGTACGATCCGTAAAGCCATTTTACAGTTCGTACGGACCGTACGATCCGTACGGATCGACAAACTTTTCTGGCCTGAATTAGATACCACATCACCATCGACAAAGCATGTTCACGGTCCGTAAATCATATCCACGAACCGTACGGACCGTACGATCCGTAAAGCCATTTTACAGTTGGTACGGACCGTACGGATTGTGTTCAATGTTTCACCATCTTTACGATCCGTATACGTTCGACAGTATTGGACAACCATCACTCGTTTCTTAGAATTCGTCTTACGTTTTTGAGTTGCATTCGTCGTTCGATATGCCGTGGCATTAGCGAGGTCTGGGTGATTCTTAGATAAGACATAATCTGCGTCCTCGTTGACTACGTACGTATACGCAGTAAAGTAATTGGCGTGTAATTATCTGAAAAGTTCATTTTGATACCATGTTGGTTATCAACGAAATTGCTGACCGCGAGCCATCTTGTTTTTTTTTTGTCGAGTTTGACTGCCATATGAAAATGCTTGCCACCGTCCTCGTTCATTTCTTCACTTACTATCCACTGTAGTATATTTGAGCGGCAGCATTCATTCCACGCATTCACTATCAATTTGGAAAACTCGTGTCTATCTAAACCCGAATCACCACATTGGCTATAGGTTATGAGATAAATTGATCTTTGTTTTGGAGTTTGAGAGAAAATCGCTTGCGCATTCAATGAAGACATATTCGAATATGATACACCTTTAGGTTTACCGGATTTTCATGATCAAGATGCATGGCGTCTGATATGCAATCTAAACTTTACATTTTTAACAAACGATTGTTCTTCTGTCCCTTTAAATCTTATAAACATGTACGAAGTTTGATTGATTTTTTACCGTTGCGCATTTATAGCTATACAAGAGTTAAATCTTTTTTAACATAATGATAGTACCCTAGACCACCCTCCCACTTTTCCTGACAGGCCCTTATATATAGGTTCTTATATGCGCGCTTTTACTTACAATTAGGGTGGAAAATATACTAGTAATCATTAGTTGAGTTTGTTTACATCATATAAGTATTTGTGATCAAAATCTTTTGTAAACTAAATGTCTTAGGGGTGTTTATATGGAAGCAAGCCAGCTCGGTTGCCTGAGCTATGTAGCTTTGCCTAGCTAATTTCATCATGTGGCAGGCTGGCACGAAAACAAATCATCGCGAGAAACTGTCATGGTTATTATCGTCACAACTGTTCACAGAGGCATTATTTTATAAATTATAGATCAAAAATCTGTTGAGAAGGTCTTATTTACTAGAATTAGTACAATATATTCGTATTCAGCGGCTTAGGCAAACCAGCACACCTAGGCAAAATCTGGGGCTCTGTCGGGCTTCACAAATTAAACAAGATCTCGCTTAGGGCCTTAGGCAATCCAGCCTGGTTCTCATATACACACGATACGAATATTAATATAAATTATCTGGCAACACTAGATCTCGGCCAAGCGAGCTAGCTCAGGCACGCGAGCTGGCTTACCTACATATAAATACCCCATTTGGTCAAGTACTGTAATTTCAGAGCAACTAAAAGGCATTTAAACTGTTATGTGCTTTGATCAAATTAAAACATACTTTGATCAGAGAAACTTTTTGATGTGTTTCTATTAAGTTGTAAGTGAGTACAAGTTGTCCATGATCATACAGTCAAAGACAGTAAAGCACTGCCACAGCGAAGTAGATTATCACTCTGACAATAACACGTCTATATAAACAGCCATCCAAAAATCCCAAACATGTTCACTTCAAATTGTTCATTATTTTTTCATCGACAACTCACTATTCACGAGTGTCATATCTTTAGACCTTTTATATAATTATATTATGGATTTCAATGTGTAAATAAAATAGATAGAACAGTTCGTATGTAACGATAGTGAAATGGTATAATAAAAATAATTTTATAGTCATTAAAAAACCTCGATTGACCGGCTTCAACAAGCGATTTCTCTGCAGGATCAACATTGCAGCTATGTTGGGAGCAATCTCCAATCCTTCTTGGATGCTTTTCGATCTTGACAACCTTTGGTAGAAGCTTGAGGATGTACCGAGGTAGGTATATCATGGGCAGACGAAGAAATGGAACGCGCTTTCCATCGAGGAAAAGAATAAAATAGTCAAATAGATACACTTTGACACACTTTCGATGCATCCTTGCTATCGTAATATCCTTTCCTACTCGTCATGTTGCCTCAATAACTCGTTATTTGACGGATTGTCGCTCAAAAAAGCTCAAAATATTTTGGAAACTTCTTCACTCCTTGGGCTACACTTGCGATAAAAACAACGCGCGTGTTATTGCCAGAAATGAGCCTGGGCAGAGCCCAAACAGAGGATGACAACTTCCGGTGTGTCTCCACGTTAACAAAAGTCCAGCACATCCGCAGATACAACTGTAACCTACCTTTAAATATGTATAAATAGTTTTCTAATCCTTATTTATAAACTATATGTCTACTTATTGTCTTGTACTAGTATACTTATCACTAGTATAAATGCTGACTTGCTCCTTAATTTGACGATATATATAAAAACGGCCTCATCTAAGAAACGGCCTCATCCACATTAACAACGTACCCCAGTTTGAATACAATCTCGTGAGCTCCTAACCCATCGTAACTGTAAGCTCAACACTATTCTCACTGGGAGTTTTCTCTCTCAATACCATATACTTTGAATATTTATGCATGAGATGATCAATTAGTCATCCATGTACACCACGTGATTGTCAGACAGTATAAAAGTAGCAAAGAATCGGTATCTTTTGAGCATTTGCGGATGTACCACCGAAAAGGAAGGAAGGCGCTGAATTTTTTGGTCATCCAAGTCACACATGTCGTAGCCGAGCCCGGCCTTTGTAATTTAACGAAATGCCTTGCTTACACAGAAGCACGATAACGCTCACCATACAATTTGACTTGTCGATATTTGATGAATTTTACACTCCGCTAATGCTTTCGTTTCCCCGGGTGTAAATAGCCGAGGGGAATTAGTACCCTAGCACGGCGCTACGCGCCGTCGGCTCGGGGATTATGTTGCGTATACAGTAGAGTGTAGTATGCTTTTTGGCATGAGCCAAAGTACATTTAATTAACCCATGAAATAGCACGCAAAGCATCTTTCTTTTAAAACGCCATGCTATAAACATAGTTGGCAGTTGCCGAACTGTTTATACCATATGTCTCCGTGTCAATTATCTTATTGTCAAATCATATTCAAACAATTAGGTCTACAACCAAAAAAATGACAGCCAATTAAAAACCGTAAAAATGACAGCCAATCAGATTGGAAATTTGTCATTTGAAACGCCATCAAAAACGTTGAGCGCGAATCCAGCATCGTCTCATTCAAGAATTGAAAAAAAATTGCAAAATCTCGCATTTCAAATTTGTTTCGTACGTTAAAATATTGTTAGTATATAGTAAAAGTATCGTAGATTTAATTCCGTGATTATTTTAGCGTAGTTGTAAAGATATTTGAAGTATTTTGGATTGTTTGAAGGTATATGTATCGTTAGTTTGATTGCATTTGCCTACCTTAGGAAATAATACAACTATACAATGCCTCCCCCGCGCGCAGGCAGGCAACCATAACATTGGGCTCTCTATGCATAAATTCGCTATGTTATAAATTGTTTGTAATAAACAAATTCAGTATATATAGTGTAAGACCAGCCAGAAATCAACAGACCAGGCATACAATGTATACAAAACACACCAAAAAAACTGCATCGTTACTGGCTTATATAGCATCATGAATGCAAAGCATTCTGGTCGGCTAACAGCAATGCATTCTGGTCGGTTAACAGCAGTTCATTCTGGTCGGAGAAACGGAAGTAAAATCTTACTTTCAGAGCCTAATACGAATTAGAACTGCTGACTTGCTCGTTCGCTTCAGGCTCGCTCGCTGCGTCAGCAATCAGGTTGGTCTTCAAATGGGACTGATGTCCTGTTGACCATACCTCCAAACATTGTTATAATTTTGTATGATTGTAAAGTTAATAAATAAATTAAGAAATTAAGAAGCATTCCATGGAAGCATTCCTTCAAACTGCAGGCACACAAACGATTGCTTTCAAATATTCTGGAATCATAAACGCTTCCGGACCATCGAATAACAATGTTTCGAAATTGTACATTCCTGAAACTGCTTGAAAAGAATTGAAAAAAAACCCTTTCTGTTCCTAAACAGTCTTGCGTTTTAAAATCCTAATATTATATATTATACGTATTTATATACGTCCAGCCAACCGTCCCAACAACGTTCGGAAATGCACATATTCTTCGGAAGTCAAATTTAATTTGTGGTAGCAAATCAGCCGCGGTGAATTGAAGTTATTGAACATAATTATTTTTAGCGAGCAATTGCCTCGGATATACTTGTTTAATAATTCGACTTTCAAACGGTTGAGATATGTCACAGAGGTCTCCACATGCCAGCTGAAACGTACCAGTTGCATAATAACGTAATAACAAAACCTTTATGGGCCGCAAGAATTGGATTCCTCGTTCATTATGACCATATATATAGCTGGCCATATCATGTTTAAGATCTCCCGAAAACCATCCTTTGTTAATCTAAATCTGATTCGAAATTCCTTTTCATCATACATTTCACAGTTGAAATTGTAAATGGAGTTCTATTTTGATTTCTATTATATTCGGCGGAATATTGTCCAAATGTTGTAATCGGTTAAGCCAAACAATTTGCCATGCTGTTCATCATTACTTCACGTGATCGAGTATGGTTCAAGGGAGGTATACGCTACTCTCATCTCCACTCAAACTCGACCTCTATTTTGGAGGCGTGTGCCGTTTGTGAATGGTCTGAGTGACGTTTCCCACTCAATTGGAACGAAAAATTGAAGTGTGTATCAAGTCAAGACTCCGGCGGGGTGTCAATATCTTGTGACTTATCCTGGAATTCTCGCATTGATCAAATTACAGCTAGAGCAAACCGAATGCTTGGATTTTTAAAAAGAAACTGTTCAAAAGACATGTCTCGTAATGCCCTTAAGTCCCTTTATATTGCAATTGTTAGATCTCGTTTCGGTTATAGTAGCCAATTGTGGCCCCCCAGTCCGTTATACGTAATATCTTTCTGCTGGAGTCTGTTCGACGTATAGGTCAACTAAATTTATATGTGGATATACGGAAGCAAACTATCGTGATCGACTTGTCCAGCTAAAGCTATTACCTGTCAGCTACTGGCTGGAATACTTAGA
>CACRXK020017110.1:0-10864 GCA_902702795.2 Paramuricea clavata
GGTGCAATGTGCAAAAATAAGTTTTTTCCAACATTTTGTCATATCTCACGAACTATTAAACCAATCGAGCTGAAACTCAGCGCGTTGTGCTCAGCAGGTTGCGTTTGACCGAATAGCACTATTTGCTGCAATGTGCAAAAATAAGTTTTTTCCAACATTTTGTCATATCTCACGAACTATTGAACCAATCGAACTGAAACTCAGCGCGTTGTGCTCAGCAGGTTGCGTTTGACCGAATAGCACTATTTTGCAGCAATGTGCAAAAATAAGTTTTTTCCAACATTTTTTCATATCTCACGAACTATTGAACCAATCGAGCTGAAACTCGGCGCGTTGTGCTCAGCAGGTTGCGTTTGACCGAATAGCACTATTTGCACCAATGTGCAAAAATAAGTTTTTTCCAACATTTTGTTTATATCTCACGAACTATTGAACCAATCGAGCTGAAACTCAGCGCGTTGTGCTCAGCAGGTTGCGTTTGACCGAATAGCGCTATTTGCTGCAATGTGCAAAAATAAGTTTTTTCCAACATTTGTCATATCTCACGAACTATTGAACCAATCGAGCTGAAACTCAGCGCGTTGTGCTCAGCAGGTTGCGTTTGACCGAATAGCACTATTTGCAGCATGTGCAAAAATAAGTTTTTTCCAACATTTTGTCATATCCTCACGAACTATTGAACCAATCGAGCTGAAACTCAGCGCGTTGTGCTCAGCAGGTTGCGTTTGACCGAATAGCATTATTTGCAGCAATGTTCAAAAATAAGTTTTTGCCAACATTTTGTCATATCTCACGAACTATTGAACCAATCGAACTGAAACTCAGCGCGTTGTGCTCAGCAGGTTGCGTTTGACCGAATAGCACTATTTGCAGCAATGTTGCAAAAATAAGTTTTTTCCAACATTTTGTCATATCTCACGAACTATTGAACCAATCGAGCTGAAACTCAGCGCGGTGTGCTCAGCGGTTGCGTTTGACCGTATAGCACTATTTGCAGCAATGTGCAAAAATAAGTTTTTTCCAACATTTTGTCGTATTTCACGAACTATTGAACCAATCGAGCTGAAACTCAGCCCGTTGTGCTCAGCAGGTTGCGTTTGACCGAATAGCACTATTTGCAATGTGCAAAATTAGGTTTTTTCCAACATTTTGTCATATCTCACGAACTATTCCACCAATCGAGCTGAAACTCAGCGCGTTGTGCTCAGCAGGTTGCGTTTGACGGAATTGCACTATTTGCAGCAATGTGCAAAAATAAGTTTTTTCCAACATTTTGTCATATCTCACGAACTATTGAACCAATCGAGCTGAAACTCAGCGCGTTGTGCCCAGCAGGTTGCGTTTGACCGAATAGAACTATTTGCAGCAATGTACAAAAATAAGTTTTTTCCAACATTTTGTCATATCTCACGAACTATTGAACCAATCGAGCTGAAACTCAGCGTTGTGCTCAGCAGGTTGAGTTTGGCCGAATAGCACTATTTGCTGCAATGTGCAAAAATAAGTTTTTTCCAACATTTTGTCATATCTCACGAACTATTGAACCAATCGAGCGAAACTCACCGCGTTGTGCTCAGCAGGTTGCGCTTGACCGAATAGCACTATTTGCAGCAATGTGCAAAAATAAGTTTTTTCCAACATTTTGTCATATCTCACGAACTATTGAACCAATCGAGCTGAAACTCTGCGTGTTGTGCTCACCAGGTTGCGTTTGACCGAATAGCGCTATTTGCTGCAATGTGCAAAAATAAGTTTTTTCCAACATTTTGTCATATCTCACGAACCATTGAACCAATCGAGCTGAAACTCAGCGCGTTGTGCTAAGCAGGTCGCGTTTGAGCGAATAGCGCTATTTGCTGCAATGTGCAAAAATAAGTTTTTTCCAACATTTTGTCAAATGTCACGAAATATTGAACCAATCGAGCTGAAACTCAGTGCGTTGTGTTCAGCAGGTTGCGCTTGACCGAATAGCACTATTTGCTGCAATGTGCAAAAATAAGTTTTTTCCAACATTTTGTCATATCTCAAGAACTATTGAACCAATCGAGCTGAAACTCAGCGCGTTGTGCTCAGCAGGTTGCGTTTGACCGAATAGCACTATTTGCTGCAATGTACAAAAATAAGTTTTTTCCAACATTTTGTCATATCTCACGAACTATTGAACCAATGGAGCTGAAACGCAGCGCGTTGTGCTCAGCAGGTTGCTTTTGACCGAATAGCACTATTTGCTGCAATGTGCAAAAATAAGTTTTTTCCAACATTTCGTCATATCTCACGAACTATTGAACCAATCGAGCTGAAACTCAGCGCGTTGTGCTCAGCAGGTTGCGGTTGACCGAATAGCACTATTTGCTGCAATGTGCAAAAATAAGTTTTTTCCAACATTTTGTCATATCTCACGAACTATTGAACCAATCGACCTGAAACTCAGCGCGTTGTGCTCAGCAGGTTGCGTTTGACCGAATAGAGTGCTATTTACTGCAATTTGCAAAAATAAGTTTTTTCCAACATTTTGGTCATATCTCACGAACTATTGAACCAATCGAGCTGAAACTCAGCGCGTTGTGCTCAGCAGGTTACGTTTGACCGAATAGCACCATTTGCAGCAATGTGCAAAATAAGTTTTTTCCAACATTTTGTCATATCTCACGAACTATTGAACCAATCGAGCTGAAACTCACCGCGTTGTGCTCAGCAGGTTGCGTTTGACCGAATAGCACTATATGCAGCAATGTGCAAAATAAGTTTTTTCCAACATTTTGTCATATCTCACGAACTATTGAACCAATCGAGGTGAAACTCAGCGCGTTGTGCTCAGTAGGTTGCGTTTGACCGAATAGCACTATTTGCTGCAATGTGCAAAAATAAGTTTTTTCCAACATTTTGTCATATCTCACGAACTATTGAGCAATCGAGCTGAAACTCAGCGCGTTGTGCTCAGCAGGTTGCGTTTGACCGAATAGCACTATTTGCTCCAATGTGCAAAAATAAGTTTTTTCCAACATTTTGTCATATCTCAAGAACTATTGACCAATCGAGCTGAAACTCAGCGCCTTGTGCTCTGCAGGTTGCCTTTGACCGAATAGCGCTATTTGCTGCAATGTAAAAGATAAGTTTTTTCCAACATTTTGTCATACCTCACGAACTATTGAACCAATCGAGCTGAAACTCAGCGCGTTGTGCTCAGTAGGTTGCGTTTGACCGAATAGCACTATTTGCTGCGATCTGCAAAAATAAGTTTTTTCCAACATTTTGTCATATCTCACGAACTATTGAACCAATCGAGCTGAAACTCAGCGCGTTGTGCTCTGCAGGTTGCGTTTGACCGAATAGCGCTATTTGCTGCAATGTGCAAAAATAAGTTTTTTCTAACATTTTGTCATATCTCACGAACTATTGAACCAATCGAGCTGAAACTCAGTGCGTTTTGCTCAGCAGGTTGCGTTTGACCGAATAGCGCTATTTGCTGCAATGTGCAAAAATAAGTTTTTTCCAACATTTTGTCATATCTCACCAACTATTGAACCAATCGAGTTGAAACTCATCGCGTTGTGCTCAGTAGGTTGCGTTTGACCGAATAGCACTATTTCCTGCAATGTGCAAAAATAAGTTTTTTCCAACATTTTGTCATATCTCACGAACTATTGAACCTATCGAGCTGAAACTCAGCGCGTTGTGCTCAGCAGGTTGCCTTTGACCGAATAGCACTATTTGCTGCAATGTGCAAAAATAAGTATTTTCCAACATTTTGTCATATCTCACGAACTATTGAACCAATCGAGCGGAAGTTCAGCGCGTTGTGCTCAGCAGGAAGCGTTTGACCGAATAGCACTATTTGCTGCAATGTGCAAAAATAAGTTTTTTGCAACATTTTGTCATATCTCACGAACTATTGACCAATCGAGCTGAAACTCAGCGCGTTGTGCTCTGCAGGTTGCCTTTGACCGAATAGCGCTATTTGCTGCAATGTGCAAAAATAAGTCTTTTCCAACAGTTTGTCATATCTCACGAACTATTGAACCAATTGAGTTGAAACTCACCGCGTTGTGCTCAGCAGGTCGCGTTTCACCGAATACCGCCAATTGCTGCAATGTGGAAAAATAAGTTTTTTCCAACATTTTGTCATATCTCACGAACTATTGAACCAATCGAGCGGAAGCTCAGCGCGTTGTGCTCAGCAGGAAGCGTTTGACCGAATAGCACTATTTGCTGCAATGTGCAAAAATATGTTTTTTCCAACATTTTGTCATATCTCACGAACTATTGAACCAATCGACCTGAAACTCAGCGTGTTGTACTCACCAGGTTGCGTTTGACCGAATAGCGCTATTTGCTGCAATGTGCAAAAATAAGTCTTTTCCAACAGTTTGTCATATCTCACGAACTATTGAACCAATCGAGTTGAAACTCATCGCGTTGTGCTCAGTAGGTTGCGTTTGACCGAATAGCACTATTTGCTGCAATGTGCAAAAATAAGTTTTTTCCAACATTTTTTCATATTTCACAAACTATTGAATCAATCGAGCTGAAACTCAGCGCGTTATGCTCAGAAGGTTGCGTTTGACCGAATAGCACTATTTGCTGCAATGTGCAAAAATAAGTTTTTTTCAACATTTTGTCATATCTTACGAACTATTAAACCAATCGAGCTGAAACTCAACTCCTTGTGCTCATTGGCTTGCGTTTGACCGAATAGCACTATTTGCTGCAATGTGCAAAAATAAGTTTTTTCCAACATTTTGTGATATCTCACCAACTATTGAACCAATCGAGCTGAAACTCAACGCGTTCTTCTCAGCAGGTTGCGTTTGACCGAATAGCAGTATTTGCTGCAACGTGCAAAAATAAGTTTTTTCCAACATTTTGTCATATCTCACGAACTATTGAACCAATCGAGCTGAAACTCAGCGCGTTGTGCTCAGCAGGTTGCGTTTGACCGAATAGCACTATTTGCTGCATTGTGCAAAAATAAGTATTTTCCAACATTTTGTCATATCTCACGAACTATTGAACCAATCGAGCTGAAACTCAGCGCGTTGTGCTCAGCAGGTTGCGTTTGACCGAATAGCACTATTTGCTGCAATGTGCAAAATTAAGTATTTTCCAACATTTTGTCATATCTCACGAACTATTGAACCAATCGAGCGGAAGCTCAGCGCGTTGTGCTCAGCAGGAAGCGTTTGACCGAATAGCACTATTTGCTGCAATGTGCAAAAATAAGTTTTTTCCAACATTTTGTCATATCTCACGAACTATTGACCAATCGAGCTGAAACTCAGCGCGTTGTGCTCTGCAGGTTGCCTTTGACCGAATAGCGCTATTTGCTGCAATGTGCAAAAATAAGTCTTTTCCAACAGTTTGTCATATCTCACGAACTATTGAACCAATTGAGTTGAAACTCACCGCGTTGTGCTCAGCAGGTCGCGTTTCACCGAATACCGCCAATTGCTGCAATGTGGAAAAATAAGTTTTTTCCAACATTTTGTCATATCTCACGAACTATTGAACCAATCGAGCGGAAGCTCAGCGCGTTGTGCTCAGCAGGAAGCGTTTGACCGAATAGCACTATTTGCTGCAATGTGCAAAAATAAGCTTTTTCCAACATTTTGTCATATCTCACGAACTATTGAACCAATCGACCTGAAACTCAGCGTGTTGTACTCACCAGGTTGCGTTTGACCGAATAGCGCTATTTGCTGCAATGTGCAAAAATAAGTCTTTTCCAACAGTTTGTCATATCTCACGAACTATTGAACCAATCGAGTTGAAACTCACCGCGTTGTGCTCAGCAGGTCGCGTTTGACCGAATACCGCCAATTGCTGCAATGTGCAAAAATAAGTTTTTTCCAACATTTTGTCATATCTCACGAACTATTGAACCAATCGAGTTGAAACTCAGCGCGTTGTGCTCAGCAGGTTGCGTTTGAGCGAATAGCACTATTTGCTGCATTGTGCAAAAATAAGTTTTTTCCAACATTTTGTCATATCTCACGAACTATTCAAGCACTCGAGTTGAAACTCATCGCGCTGTGCTCAGTAGGTTGCGTTTGACCGAATAGCACTATTTGCTGCAATGTGCAAAAATAAGTTTTTTCCAACATTTTGTCATATCTCAAGAACTATTGACCAATCGAGCTGAAACCCAGCGCGTTGTGCTGTGCAGGTTGCCTTTGACCGAATAGCGCTATTTGCTGCAATGTAAAAAATAAGTTTTTTCAAACATTTTGTCATATCTCACGAACTATTGAACCAATCGAACTGAAACTCATCGCGCTGTGCCAGGGCGCTGTAAAACACGGGCGGTGAAACGGCTATGGCGCCCCTGATCTATGTGTGATGCAGGTCCCCCCCCATATTTTCATTTTTATTCGAATTCGATGTGGTTTGATCAGGCATGCCGCATGCATGTTTGTTTTGACTTCTTTTTAAAATTACTACGTAAAAAGGTACAATTCAAGCTGAATTCACAATGGATTTGGGATCTGTGCTATTACTATGGACAAAATCTTTTTTCCGGATTCTTAATCACGGCTGATTATATGGGGAATGTTGTAGTGTGATATAAGTCTGGGATCTCACTCACGAGAATCGATTGTTTTTGCAAAACAACTTCGTTCGTTTATAATATGAAAAAAAAGACGAAGAAAAAGTTTTTTAAACGGCTGTTGTTGTAAAACTTGCAACTGGAATGTGTGTTTGGAAATCAGGTATGTTCAATCACATGTACTTTTGTCAAGTTCCACCAGATGAAGTGCCATAAATTGATAAAAACAGCAAGTTCTTTTTTTCAAGCGATAGTTTGTTGTCGCAGTTTTACAAGCGCGGAAAATTTTTAACTTTTAAATATTTCATGCACAATATAATTATGAAAACTAGTTTTATTTTGATGTTTTTATATAATTTAAGTACCTAGTTTTCTGAAAATCACCAAATGAAAATGGGCTTTTTTAATTTTTAAACATTTTTTTGGCCTTGTTTTTGACATGTGCATGCTAAATCTACACATGAAATACAAGCAAGCGATACTTTGTTGTCGCAGTTTTACAAGCGCGGAAAATTTTTAACTTTTAAATATTTCATGCACAATATATGAAACCTATTTTTATTTTGATGTTTTTGTATAATTTAAGTACGTAATTTTCTGAAAATCACCAAATGAAAATGGGCTTTTTTAATTTTTAAACATTTTTTTGGCCTTGTTTTTGACATGTGCATGCCAAATCTACACATGAAATACAAGCAACTGATAGTTTGTTGTCGCAGTTTTACAAGCGCGGAAAATTTTTAACTTTTAAATATTTCATGCACAATATATGAAACCTATTTTTATTTTGATGTTTTTGCATAATTTAAGTACATAGTTTTCTGAAAATCACCAAATGAGAATGGGCTTTTTTATTTTTTAAACATGTTTGCCCTTATTCAGTTGACATGTGCATGCCGAAATCTACACATGGAATAGCATTGCCTTCCACTTCGCGTTTTAAATCTGACACCCTATGAAACAAGCTGGAAAAAAGTATGTTTAAACAAAAAAGCCCATTCTCATTTGATGATTTTCAGAAAATTAGGTACTTAAATTATACAAAAACATCAAAATAAAACTACTTTTCATATATTGTGCATGAAATATTTAAAAGTTAAAAATTTTCCGCGCTTGTAAAACTGCGACAACAAACTATCGCTTGCTTGTATTCCATATGGCATTGTGTAGATTTTGCATGTGCATGACAAAAATAAAGGCAAAAAAATGTTTAAAAATTAAAAAAGCCCATTATCATTTGGTGATTGGCAAAAAATTAGGTACTTGAATTATCCAAAAACATAAAAATGAAGCTAGTTTTCATATATTGTGCATGAAATATTTAAAGGTAAAAAATTTTCCGCGCTTGTAAAACTGCGACAACAAACTATCGCTTGCATAGGTTTGGCATGCACATGTCAAAAATAAGGGCAAAAAAATGTTTAAAAGTTAAAAAAGCCCATTATCATTTGGTGATTTTCAGAAAATTAGGTACCTAAATTATCCAAAAACATCAGAATAAAGATAGTTTTCATATATTGTGCATGAATTATTTAAAAGTTAAAAAGTTTCCGCGCTTGTAAAACTGCGACAACAAACTACATCGCTTGCTTGCATTCGATATGGCATTGTGTAGACTTCGCATGCACATGTCAAAAATAAGCCAAAAAAAATGTTTAAAAGTTAAAAAAGCCCATCATTTGGTGATTTTTAGAAAATTAGGTACTTAAATTATCCAAAAACATCAAAATAAAGCTAGTTTTTATATACTGTGCATGAAATATTTAAAGGTCAAAAATTTTCCGCGCTTGTAAAACTGCGACATCGCTGTGAACATGCAATTTGGAGTCTTTTGGCGGATCGGATATTTCAGTTGCATATTGTAAGTTCGAAAAGAGAAATAAAACAACCATTAACATGGTAAAAACGGAATTTTCTGCTTGTTCCTTATAATTGAATATTTTCCCTAACTTTTATATTGCATTTGAATGCCTGAATAAGTTAATGAAAATGTTTCCAATGTTTTCTAAATTGACAATTGTTTTCTAACTTTATCAAAACAAGGTCACAAGTTGTGTCATTGTAAATTACGCAAGTGACCTGGTCATAAATCTTTAAATTGAAAAAAAAGCCCACAAAAGCCCATTTTCTAACCTTTTCAGATCGAAAGTATAACTAATTATAGATAATTTAAAGGGTTGAAGTTAACTTTTTTTCCACTCGGTCTGGCTAAAAAACTCGATTACAATTTGTCATTGCCTGAAAAATGTAAATATATTTTATGATAAAATCGCTATGCCTTCAAATAATTTCACATTTTAAAAATGCTTTTCCAACTCCAGCGATGTAATTTGGAATACTAATTAATTGCCAGAGTCTCTATTTTATAACAAGTTAATTTTTTTCCATTTTAAGGATAAATTTACCTTAAAAATTTGCACTTTTTGATTGCCCTTTAAATATTTTTGTCTTTTGTTTTTGCTTCGCTTCATCTTCAAAAATCCCGCTTCATCCGCGCATTTCGCACACTCGCGCCAGTCTCCCGTGCATCACACATGGATCAGGCAAATATTAGCGCGTTTCACCGCCCGTGTTTTACTACGCCCTGCACTGTGCTCAGTAGGTTGCGTTTGACCGAATAGCACTATTTGCTGCAATGTACAAAAATAAGTTTTTTCCAACATTTTGTCATATCTCACGAACTATTGAACCAATCGAGCTGAAACACAGCGTGTTGTGCTCACCAGGTTGCGTTTGACCGAATAGCACTATTTGCTGCAATGTGCAAAAATAAGTCTTTTCCAACAGTTTGTCATATCTCACGAACTATTGAACCAATCGAGTTGAAACTCACCGCGTTGTGCTCACCAGGTCGCGTTTGACCGAATACCGCCAATTGCTGCAATGTGCAAAAATAAGTTTTTTCAAACATTTTGTCATATCTCACGAACTATTAAACCAATCGAGCTAAAACTCAGCGCGTTGTGCCTGCATTGTGCAAAAATAGGTTTTTCCAACATTTTGTCATATCTCACGAACTATTGAACCAATCGACCTGAAACTCAGCGCGTTGTGCTCATTAGGTTGCGTTTGACCGAATAACACTATTTGCTGCAATGTGCAAAAATAACTTTTTTTCCAACATTTTGTCATATCTCACGAACTATTGAACCAATCGAGCTGAAACTCAGCGCGTCATGCTCAGCAGGTTGCGTTTGACCGAATAGCACTATTTGCAAATTGTGCAAAAATAGGTTTTTCCCAACATTTTGTCATATCTCACGAACTACTGAACCAATCGACCTGCAACTCAGCGCGTTGTGCTCAGCAGGTTGCGTTTGACCGAATAGCGCTATTTGCTGCAATGTGCAAAAATAAGTTTTTTCCAACATTTTGTCATATCTCACGAACTATTGAACCAATCGAGTTAAAACTCAGCGGGTTGTGCTCAGCAGGTTGCGTTTGACCGAATAGCACTATTTGCTGCAATGTGCAAAAATAATTTTTTTCCAACATTTTGTCATATCTCACGAACTATTGAACCAATCGAGCTGAAACTCACCGCGTTGTGCTCAGCAGGTTGCGTTTGACCGAATAGCACTATTTGCTGCAATGTGCAAAAATACGTTTTTTCCAACATTTTGTCATATTTCACGAATTATTGAACCAATCGAACTGAAACTCACCGCGTTGTGCTCAGCAGTTAGCGTTTGACCGAGTAGCGCTATTTGCTGCAATGTGCAAAAATAAGTTTTTTCCAACATTTTGTCATATCTCACGAACTAATGAACCAGTCGAGCTGAAACACCGCGCGTTGTGCTCAGCAGGTTGCGTTGACCGAATAGCACTATTTGCTGCATTGTGCAAAAATAAGTTTTTTCCAACATTTTGTCATATCTCACGAACTATTGAACCAATCGAGTTGAAACTCACCGCGTTGTGCTCAGCAGGTTGCGTTTGACCGAATAGCACTATTTGCTGCAATGTGCAAAAATAAGTTTTTTCCAACATTTTGTCATATCTCACGAACTATTGAACCAATCGACCTGAAACTCAGCGCGTTGTGCTCAGCAGGTTGCGTTTGACCGAATAGCACTATTTGATGCAATGTGCAAAAATAAGTTTTTTCCAACATTTTGTCATATCTCACGAACTACTGAACCAATCGAGTTGAAACTCAGCGCGTTGTGCTCAACTGGTTGCGTTTGACCGAATAGCACTATTTGCTGCAATGTGCAAAAATAATTTTTTTCCAACATTTTGTCATATCTCACGAACTATTGAACCAATCGAGTTGAAACTCACCGCGTTGTGCTCAGCAGGTAGCGTTTGACCGAATAG
>CACRXK020017111.1:0-10861 GCA_902702795.2 Paramuricea clavata
TTCCGCAAACCTGCCGAGGGTAAGGGGTCATTTAATCACTAATCTCCCGAAAAGCCATGCTATTAGTTTGTAATAGCATAGTTGCGCTCCCATTTAAAAATGGACAAACATTCCCTACTTGCAATCAGCGAATTTAAGCTAAAACATTTGCTTCTTTGCTTGTGGGATGCTGACTCTCGCATTCCCATTAAGCCCCGCGCTCCCAATGTTTTTCCACTGATCTCTATTCCCAACTGAAGCGACGAGGGACGAGGCAGGTTCCTTGCAGGATTATGTGCGTGAGGCACTTGCCTAATGCGTAGTAGGCAGGGAGACAAAGGGTGTGACCCTTGCCAACGGGCGATTAGAACTAATCGCCCGCTACAGCGGGCGATTAGTTAGTAATCAACCCTGTCGAAACAAAAGAAACCCGGGCAACTATGCTATTAGTTGACAAAACTTATATTAACACGCTGCATGGTTTAGTTTCTCAAGGCGCAGAGGAGTAATACTCCTATCTAGCTATCATATAAATAATATTCGTGGTCATAGAAAGTCGCGAACCGTAAAATCAAAGGCATGTCAATTTGTTTTTAGCACAATTAAGCATGCCCTTATGAAGCCACGACTAAGCGAGATGAAACTGCAAAATTAACCTAGCAACAATTCAGATAATTTGTTACCTTAACAATTACGTCCCGTTTACATGGCACGTACACGACTGTAGCTGCAATATTTTGCAATGGTATGACAGCACGGCAAAATTTGATGTACGGCAAAAGATAAACGGCATGTTTATTCTAAATATTGTGGGACACTTAACTTATCTACCGAATTCGAATGCGAGGAAATACTTTTGAAAACTGCGCATTTAGTTATCTATGCTTTGTCCAGATTTACATCTCATTTATACACGTACGGCACTAGACACATTTTTGCCCGGATAAAGTATCTTGCATGACCAAATTAAAGCAAAACATTTAGCGAAGACAGTCTACGCTGCCAACTTCGAGAATCATTAGGGGCAGACCATTAGAAATCCCGGGAGGGGGAAATAAAATTTTTGCTGCACGAATTTTTTTTCAGTCTCATGTCTCTGCAGGATTTTTTTAATGCATTTAACCTCTGCAAGAATTTTTTTCAAGACCATTTGTACTTTGCTGTTTGCTTGCACGAATTTTTTTTCTCTGACGTAATGGCCGCACGAATTTTTTTCCAGGCATTTTTCTTTGCACGAATTTTTTGGGGGGAATTTCAGTCCGCTTTCATTGACTAATACGAGCTAACACGCGCGTTGAATAAACAGTAGAGAAAATAATAAGGCGTTGAAACATCAACAAATGCCATAGGTTGCTGTGACATTAAAAATTATCAACTTATTAAAGTTTCTATATATTTCAACAAAGGAAATTATTTTAAAACTACCTTTCTGATTACAAAATTGTTATTTGCAACTAATTTGCAAAATCCCGATAATATTGCAATTGACTAGTAAGTTAATTCTTATATTTGATTGAAAATTTGTGGAACCGGCCGATATCTGATTTTGAAATTGCGTTTATATTATGTGCATGTTTAAAGGTTCATATGTATTTTATATTCGAATATGCCAACAGCTATAGAATACTATTTATGAGTGTGTAGGCATTTCAGCAGATGTCAATTAAACTGTCATAGCAACATTTCCAAACGTTTACTTCTTTCCAACCTTTTGAGCCAGATCCAAACGTTCACAGCTGTGCGATCAAAAAAGTTATCCCCATTAACAACTATTTGGAAGGTTTAATTAATTAATTAAAACTCTTTTTCGACCACCCCCGTTTGCATCATATTACGACACAATTTTTCTAATATAAATATCTCGGCGAGTATTTACCCCCCCTTATAAATAAATACCACCATTGTAATCCTCACGAAATAACCTTTCAAACGGGGGGTCAAGTGCCGTCTGAACATTACACAAACCGAAACAATTATATATTTACTCACCGCTTGGCCAAAGATTTTAAATTTCATATACACAAGATCTTGAATATCTCTTGAACATTTCGTCATTTGCTGAACGGCTATATGTTTAAAATACTCTTTGTATTCAAGCGCTTTCGTGTACAAAATTTTGTTTGAATACGGCGAGTAGAAATATTTATTTTGAATTTTTCAAGATGTCGGGTTTTACTCGCACTTGCGTACATTGCGCAATAATTGGCCAATAAGAAGCTCCTGTAGCCGGGATGACGTCAAACTCACGCGTGTAGGTGCAATTTGACCTTGCGAATCCATTTCTGGCCTTTGCAGGGTCATACCATACAAGCTTCGCATTGTTTTGACGGTTTTCAGTCGTATTTCCGGTTGGGATTAACTCATTTCGAGCTCACAGTCGGGCAAGAAATGGAAATATATTGATAAAAGATGCAGATTTGAAGATACAGGCTTGCAAATAACACTCTAAGTAGTGTTTTTAATGGGAATTTTAACAAGACTATTACAAAGACGATATGTTCGAAGGGGCCGAAGTTATGTTCGGCGAAAGGTACGGCTAGTCTATATTTTTGTTCAGACAATTGCGTAATTTGATACAATATGATCGTGTTTGACTTCAAAGGCCCATAAATCGCTACAATGTTGATAATGACTATAACTATAGGGAGGAATTAGTTGAATATTTTATTTCTGAATCGAATGATGGTATTTCTGTCTTCATAGCATGCACTGAACCGAAGATATTAAATTTCTTGCAATCGATCAGTGCTGATCGACGTTACTGGGATGTGGTGAAAAGATTTAACTGGACGATATCAGAGAAAGGTCCTAGAGTACCTTATAGTTCAGTAATTTTAACTCATTTTAAGGCCAAGGTTGGAAAAAAAATAGTAAAAAGCTAAAAATTGTTAGATGCAATAATTTAACTATCCTGAACAATATACTAAAAGTCCCCATGTATCCTCTTAGAGCTTTTTCCATTATGACAAGGTTTTTTTCGATTTCCCTATTACTTCCATATTGTTAAAAAACGTGAAATTTCAAGTTCACTCATAACAAAAATGACTCGCATCACTAGAAGGCTCATAAAAAACTACCTATAAGACATTTAAACAGTTACCTAAATTTTTCAAGCGGTTTTAGAGTTATTGCTGTTCCAAATGTGAAAAATAGGCCAAAATCTGGCAAAAATCCTGGGTACTAGTCTGACAACACGTTTCCAAGAGCTGATAACTCAAGAAGAACTTGCAAAATCAAGGTAGCCGTTTTGAAATGTCTTATATGTAGTTTTTTGTAAGTTTTCTAATGATGTACTTATTTTTCCTATAAATGAATATGAAATTTCACTTTTTTAACAATATAGGAGTTCACTAGGGAAATCGAACAAAAAACTAGTCATAATGGAGAAAGCTCCAAAAGGATACATGAGGCCTTTTAGTATGTTATCAAGGTTGCTGAAGAGAGTGCACACGCTAATTTTTGGCTTTTAACTAATTTTTTCTGACGTATTTCCTATTTTGATTGTACTATTATAACATAACATAATACAACTCTGACCTTTTTGTTTACACACACTGATATTGTGCTTTTCATGGATTCCGGTACTCGTCGATGTTTCAATCCTTTATTTTTTTCTCTACTGTTTATTCAACGGGCCCGCTAGCGCAACCAGTCCGCAAATCGCATGCTTCAACAGTGAGCTATAAATTTCATTATCTAATGCTAAATAAATACATAACTTCCATAAGACCCGGGATGGGTTCTCTGTGGTCAAACCAGTCAAACCTTTCTTAGCAAGCTTAACCATACTAACCATATCGAAGATCTATTTTGTATAAATTGTAAATATTTACTAAATTGTAATTGTATTCATTACTAATTATTTTTTTCTCATATGTAAATAGTCGTAATCTTTAATACTTTTATGCCTGTAAATATCAAAATAGTGCGAGGGCCGTATGTTAGATAACTTTTATGGTTAATACGTTTTCCCTCGTGAAATAAAGTTTCTATTCTATTCTATTCTATTCTATTCTATTCTATTCTATTCTATTCTAAACCTCTGAAGACCGGTGCAAGATTTCTGAGAAGAACTAGAATCTTCATTGGTTTAAACAGCCTCTAAAAGACAACAAGGAACGGCAGCATCTTGCATTCGACAGTTGCCATGTTGGATTTATTCGCGTCGTGACTACTAAGACCAGAATTCTCCGCGCGCATCACGCCTTGTGACGTCATTATGCATAATGTCTATTTGAAGATCTTTATCCTTGACAGCATAAACATTCAGTAATTCTCATCACAAATTAAAGAAGAAGAAACGGCATCATAGAGAAGCTAAAATTTATTATTTCAATGTTACAATACACGTGCAAATTTTTTTGAGAATAATCAAATTGAATCAAGTAACAAATTAAATGCAAGTATAAATCACAAGCAAATTAAGTATGTCAGTATACTTGCGGACTGTCCGAACCAGTAAGTATTATAAATTTAGGCATTACATTGTCATATCACATCTTTCCTTAGCAACCACTTCAAAATCCTGTGGGCGCATGACCAAATGCGGTTCGGTAACTTCTGTTGTTGGAATTTCTGCTCCTTCTGGCAATTCAAACTTGTATCGATGCAACAAGCTTGCAGCAAATGTAACCATCAAGATCTTTGCTAATGACTGTCCGGCACATTCTCTACGACCAAGCCCAAACGGGATAAAATGTTGAATTTTACTCCAACCGACAAATTTTCCATCGGAATCGAGAAATCTTTCTGGTTTAAATTTCTCTGGTTCAGGCCATTCTCTCTCGTCGTGATGTGTTTTATTAAGATTGGCAAGAACGGCGGTTCCTTTCGGAATATGGTAACCGGCTATCGTTATATCCCGACGAGTGCTAGTTGGAGCTAAAACAACCAAAGTCACTGCTCTTTGAACTTCACAGAGAGCAGCTTGCAGATACGGCATGTTCTCTGAGTCATTCCAGCATGGAGTGCGATCTCTTCCAACAGCCAAATCAACCTCCTTCTGGATTGTTTCCTGCATATCTGGGTTTAATATTTTCGGAGAATATGTTAGCTCTTTACTATCAAATATGTTTGTGAAACAGTTGATAATCTTACTGAGGAAGGCCAACGGTTTCTGAAAAGCTAAAGTACAGTACGTCGAAATCAGCTTTGGAATAGACTATATTTTCACCGGGGAAACATGAACTAAATGGATATTTACATCAACACTAAATTTTGCTCGTGCCTACGGAGTTAATTGGATTAAAACATATGTTAAGAAGTAAGTGAAAATGTGAACTTTGTGAACTGTACTTTCATTAAAATATTTCAGAAGGTCTGCTAATGCCAAACGACACGTGTGACAGAGCTATCAATATACCCATATTTCAATGTTTATGTTGAAATGACCCATCTTCTTTGAGGTATAGCTTAAAAATTAGGGTATGCTCATCACTTGAAACTAGCTTTAAATCAAAGTTTTATCTATAGTTTTTTTATTAGAATTAAAATCATTCATGGGAAAAACGTGCCTAAGGGTTGAAATTGCCTGTAAATGTACACTATTTTTGACATGTTTGGGTTAGTATTTCGAAAAGGTGTTCTGGAAGGAAAATATGTCTTGAACAATACTGCTTGACCCTTAAATTATAACTAGTGTTATGTAAATCACAGAAAATTGAAAAAAGTCAGGTTCATACACAATAGTTTGGATTCTATGAGGTCCCGAATGCGGCTTATTTCAATATTTAATCTGTTGACCTGGAAAAACATAGAAAATTGAATAAGTCAAGAATTTGCATGACTATGCTCATCACCCAAAACCAGGTTTTTCTACTTGCTTTTTCACCTGGGTTTGTGGCAATACCAGTTATGTGATTGTTATATATTGCCATCCTCTTATCATAGTGTAACTTAACTTATTTTAGTATATAACATATATATATATATATATATATATATATATATATATATATATATATATATATGTATATATATATAGAATAACATATATATATATATATATATATATATATATATATATATATATATATATATATATATATATATATATATATATATATATATATATATATATATATATATATATATATATATATATATAATTTCGCTTACCTCAAAATTCCGCAACAGTCTGTTTCATCAGTAAAGAATCATCAGGCAAGATACCGCCTGATGATTCTTTACTGATGAAACAGACTGTTGCGGAATTTTGAGGTAAGCGAAATTCTACATTTGCTCTATTTTTATGATATTGAGCACTCTTTGCGTTTCGTATACACAAACCTACTCGTATATATATATATATATATATATATATATATATATATATATATATATATATATCTATCTATATATATATATATAGTGTAGTTAGATATCGCTCTATGGCCTTTAGGTCATATTGAGCGCTCTACAGGATGAGCCATGCCGCTTACGCATTGCGCACGCTCACTGCTTGCAGTTTTGAGCGCTCTGGCATGGTTTTGATGTCCCACAATCGTGAGGCATCAAAAGGTAACTATAAATAAGAGTTACTTTCATCCTGCTCATCAGCACTACACTGATGAGGCCCATAAGGCCGAAACGGTACCGTCTGTAGTTAGATATCGCTCTATGGCCTTTAGGCATATTGAGCGCTCTACAGGATGAGCCATGCCGCTTACGCATTGCGCACGCTCACTGCTTGCAGTTTGAGCGCTCTGGCATGGTTTTGATGTCCCACAATCGTGAGGCATCAAGGTAACTATAAATAAGAGTTACTTTCATCCTGCTCATCAGCACTACACAGATGAGGCCCATAAGGCCGAAACGGTACCGTCTGTAGTTATATATATATATATATATATATATATATATATATAGATATATATATATATATATATATATATATATATATATATATATATATATATATATATATATATATATATATATATATATATATATGGGTCTCGAACCCGCGACCTTCGAATTATTAGATCGACGCTCTACCTACTGAGCTACACGGTCAGACGGATTTAAGACTGGAAATTATGAAATATATACTGAATGTCATAAACATACTCGTTTATATTAATTCAGCATCGAACAATACTAGTTCTGCAAGTGTTATGTTAGTTCTGCATATCTATATATATGTACGCGGGTGATGCAGGTTATGGTGTACAGTGTACTGTCACTTTAAATGTAAAGAAACGCTTTGTTTACATTTTGAACTCAGTGCTACAGTTATAAAATGGCCTGTACAGAATGTATGCGCAGAACGGACTTTACATCACCTTTAATGTTGATTAATTTATATCTCTTTACAATGCCGGTGGCAATTGGTGGTAGCCTTTCAGGTGTCTGTTTTTCCGAGGTTGTGCATAATACACACTATTTACATAAACGTATGGTTAAATACAGGCATGATAGTGTGTGATTAGGTATTTTACAAATGTATCTGAACCTCCATTATAGAACCTCCATCCTAGTATAATGAATCTGAACCTCCATTATTACATCATGATATGAAACAAAAAATGAGTAATACAGATGTGATTCAATATGTTGAAACAATCCTATACTGTATACATTGGAAATTGCAAATATGGCCGAAATATTACTGAAGTCTGACGCCATATATTTTTCTATTAGCCTCCATTACACCATATGAAACCAAAAATGAGTGATACAGATGTTATTCCATGTATATCAGTGTGTGATTCAAACATATGTTGAAACAATCCTATCACTGTATTATCTATAGATTGGAAATTGCAAATATGGCCAAATATACATGGGCCGAATCTAACGATCCAATTTGTCATACAAGCAATACAATTATAACTGATTATTGACCTCTTCTCCATTCATGTTTCCAAAAAGCAAAACTCACATATCTCCTTATTCTCAGCAACCAAAAGCCGTCCAAAACAGTATAAATTCAGCAGTCAAAAAGTGTTGGCTATATAAATCCTATATACTGCAGTATTAAACATGCGGCGAACCTGCATGGCAACACGGTCCTGCGGCAAAACCCCCCCAAAAACGGGCAAGGCTTGATTGTGATTGGTGACTACCCTATTTAATCTGCTGGCCAATCACAAGACTCGATCATATAGCTAGGTATTTACTGTAGTCTTGTTATAAAAGCTTGAAAACATTTTATCAATATCATTACGTGTTTCTCTGTAAACTGTCAAAATCAATTCCCAAGAGATCATTTTTAAATGATACGTTGTCAGTTGGTTCATATTTAAAGGATGGTATAATACAAAATTGTGAATAGTGATCGCTAATATCTGACACTATATTTCCACTAATTACGAAGTTACTATCATTTCTTATTAGAATGTTATCAATAAGTGTGGCAGAATTGTTATGCACTCTAGTTGGTTTGTCTATTGTTGAACTAAGTCCATAACTTTGTAAACATATTAAGAAATTGTGAGCATATTTGCTAGTTTCAAATCGAAGAAGATTTATGTTAAAATCTCCAAGAATATAAATTGACTTGTTTGAGGTACCGAGTTTCTCTAGGATATCTTCAAAATAACTTTGGAAACACTCTGGCGAGTTATGTTGTCTGTAAATTACTGCGCATATAATATTAGCCTTGTCAGTAAATCCAATTTCAACCCAAAGAGCCTGAAATGCTTCATTGGAACTTTTTTCAATTATTTTATAGTTTAGATTATCTATATACATTCAGGGCTGCAAATAAATATTTGACTTGACAGGACAGTTGTCCGATCACTTTTAATTTTGGTCGGACATAACTTGAATTTGGTCGGACAAAAAACAAAATCACTAAATTTGATCGGACATATATACGTCACAAGATATATATAAGTCACAGGACAAGTATGTATAGCCATTCCGGCGCAATGTTAAGCAAAATGCTAGAATGCCTCTTAAATTTTATTGCAAAATGCAAATCGAGTGAATTTGCAATTGGATTTTGTCACAGCAAAAAAATGTATAATGTGACAATTTTTTTGTGATCTGACCAATGTCCGATCAAAATTACTTTTGCTCGGACATTTGCCAAATTTAGTCGGACATTGTCCGATGTCTGACAGTAATTTGCAGCCCTGTACATTCCAACTCCCCCGGCGGAGAGTGGAGTTGGGACGTATTCAAAATTATATCCCAGAATGTTAGGATTGAAATCAAGAGAGCCTGTGTTAATTATTCTTGTTTCGGATATTCCAATTATACTAAAGTAGTGGTCTAATTCATGCAAATGGTTTTGAAAATCGTCCAAATTACGCTTCAAACTCCTTACGTTGTTATGAAGAAATGAAAGGCATGAATTGGGAATCTTATCAGAACTTTTTGTTCGAGAAAAACTATGAGGAGAGTAATAATTACTGTGTATAGATTTAGATGATAGATTACAATCTGGATTTATGTTCGTGTTCGTGGTTAGATTAAATAAGTCTAAGTCATAAATACTACATAACTTGTCTAGTTCTTTTTTTGTAGGTAAATTTGTGGCGATACTATTATTAAATTGTCCATGGCATTCAAGAATATTTACATTATTATTAGGCCGTATTCTGTCAACCAAAAAGCCGCTTAGAAAACAAGTTTTGTTCCGCCCTCATGGGGAATACTTTTCAACAAGTAAAATCAATAGATTATTTTGTGTAAAATTCAAATTCACTTGTTGTAATGTTCACAAACCTGCAGTTTTGTAGTACAACACCGCCAAAGTTTCACTAAATCAACACATTTCGTATTCGTTCACCGCCATTTTTCATTAAACCTTCATCAATTGTTAAATGAAGTTCATAACATTCCGCTGAACAAATCCATCAAACAACGGCTCAAAATTTAAACATGGCGCAGGTTTCCACGGTGTTACTTTACAATTTTTAGTTATTTTTTCAACTATGTATGTCTATTTTTTTCAATTTATACATTTTTACAGTTTTGGGGTAAAAGATTGATATTTTCCTAATCGTTTAGTTACTTGATGGAGGTATTTTCTATGTTTTAACTTTTAATTAAGTGCTGTCGAAAACTTCAAAGACAAATTGTACTGTGATAAAACTATGAAAAATTCACACTGTTTACCCATTTGATGAACTAAATTTTAAATACCTAATTTACATCTCACTCACCTTGTCTTGTACCTTGGATTGCTGGGTCACTATGTTATGATATCATTGATGTGAATGTTGTGTTATTGATCAAATATGCCTTTCTGGAAATTATGTCAAAGGTATTGGAAGTGAGGTTTACGAGAATTTACATATGAGTGAACGCCTCATCTATGCCCAGTAAATCTCATCTCCAGGTCAAGAAGGTAATAATGCAGTTTTGTAACATACGTGCTTGCGGCATGCTTGGTGTGCAGCAATAGACGAGTATCTGCTTCTTCATGGTTGCTATCGAGTGGTGGAAACGAGTCTGTTCTAACAGGGTCATCACCATTTCGATTGGGATGGTATGCATAACATTTATTCTTCGATGTTGCATAAAAAAACAGAAACAGAAGCAAACTGGCATGACTTGTATGATTTCCAATGTTTGATGAAGAATTCCAATAACGATTCTTTGTTATCTCTAGCACTCAGAAATTTTTTCCATTGCTTTGGGATGTTCTGCTCTTGGCCATAGATGTGTACTCGTTGAACTCCTTGTGTAGCGCGTCTGACTCGCTCAGTGTTCTTGATACTCAGAGCAGGATACCGGTCTGCGACAAAATCTAGTCTTAATGCACGACAATCATGAGCTAATTTCATGAGGAAATTGAAAACTGAATCCGCAAAATCACCAAAGGTTTTCCAGTTTCCTTTCAAGCACTGCACAACAGCCATGGCATCTACAATGAGTGCATTATTATTTGGGATGTCTGTTATGTCAACATGCGGGTTTCCGCTTTCAC
>CACRXK020017112.1:0-10861 GCA_902702795.2 Paramuricea clavata
CCCCCCCCCCCCCCCAACTGCAGATGCTTTGCTACGTCCCCTATGGTTGTATTTCGAAACAGATTTCAGTTTTAAGAGATCCCTTAATCCGCTTTTCTAAATGGATACATGAAATCACCTATAGCTTTTTTAATTTTTTTTTGCGCCAGGTTCGTGACGTAATTTACCCGTCAAAAATTAAAGAAATACACCCTTCCGGAAAGTACGTCACTTTGGCTATAGAGCCTAGTTTTCGTGTATCTGACATCAGTTAAAGGCCACATCTCAATCACGAAAACGAGGCTCTATAGCCAAAGTGACGTACTTTCCGGAAGGGTGTATTGAAGCATTCTGGCGCTTTTGCATGCTTTTTGACAAGCATGCAAAGAAATTTGCAACACATGCAAGAAGATACGCTGGGTGGGGACGAGGATCTCTAGGGTTCCAGCACATTACCCTGATCCAGAAAATCCCGGCCACTACATGAACGTGTTTAAGACTCCAACTGCGCTGAATGATGGGCAACAACAACCTGTTGATAATTTCGCCCCTAGAGCCAATCTAAAACGGTTTTTAAAATACGGTGCAATTTCATCTGGCGATAGTGGGGTGAAAGAAACAGCACGTCGGTAGTTTTGTTGAGGAGAAGCACGTGCTTTAGTATATCAGACATCCTGAGGAACTGCAATTTGTATCTGCGATGACAGGATTCCGAATTGTGCTCCTTCGATTCCGGATTCTGGGAGGCATTGAAAATTTTAAAAACGTGGAAGGGTGGACATCGAAAATTTACCAATATCCCCAATAGGGGCCCTAGAAAAATACGAGCTTTTTTCAATGCATGTTCATCTCCCCCCGGCATAATAAATTTACTTTCTCTTAACTTGTTCTTGTTTTGTATTCCACTATATTGTAAAAATTCACTGGGTCCAAATTTTGAGGTTTTTCCAAACACATTAATTGAACACGCGAGAAACAGAGTGCAACGCAACGTAAAATCCGTAGGAAACCGGTACAATAGACCTTATGTCTAATGACGTCACAAGACGTGGAGCGCGCGGTGAATCACGGTCTTTGTGGTCACAGGGCGGGAAAGATTTCAAGATGGCTACTGTCCGAAGAGAATGTTTTGAGGTTCTTAACCGTCTATTAGATGCTGTTCAAACCAACGAGGATTCTAGTTCTTTTGAGAACTCATGCACGAGTTCTCTGCGGTTGAATAACTCTGAAAGTCAGTGCAGTAGTCAGCTTTCTTCGTCGAATATTACGAGGCAAAGTGGAGGTGCTGCATCCCTTCGAAAACTGGTAGTGTCGGAAACCAGTGAAGATAACTTCATTTCTAACGACCCTAATTGGATAAAATCGTTGAAGAAACTTCCAGGATGTACTCATGAAAAGCTGGAGAATAAGCTTGTGAAAAATAGCCGTACAATGCCTGATAAAATTTCTCCAAAAGCTTATCGAATTACGAAGGAAGGCTATGGACTATAGCAAGAATGTTATGTAAAAAGTACCTTTGTCAAGGCAAATGTGCAAGCCTCAAAGCTGTTGTTCTTGGTAAAAGCGCGGTTTGGTGCATGCATGAAGAGCGTCAGCTATCCTGTTTATGTTCATTTAAACCAAGTTGAAGGTGAAGAGGAATATGCTAAGTGTTCTTGTGAAGCTGTTCAAGGAAGTTGCTGCAAACACGTAGCTGCTCTATTGTACACTATTTTGGACTTTGTCAATCTGAATTTGAAACACATTCATGTCGGACTTACATGCATACAACTTCCCCAAAGATGGAGTGTGCCCTCTGGAAGCTCAAAGACCCCAAACAAAGCTGTTAAATTTGAAGAAATACTATTTGAAAATCTGATGTACGGAGGACTATTGCAATTGTGCTACTCCATCATTCGCTCGGATTGTGACTGCAGAAGAAGTGAAAACTATGGCAAATGCATTTGAGAAGGCCAATCGTGCATTATTGTTTCATGAAGTTTAATGTTTCGAGACATCTTGTAGTCGACTGGGAAAAAGAAAACTAGATAACAGCTCTGTACCTATTCCAACGCAAGCACCACCAAGTAAAATGGTTGGTCATATCTTTAAAAATGTGCCAAATGGTTACACCCCTCCATCAAATTATAGCCTAGAACAGTTGGAACTAGTAAAAACAAAAGTTGGTTTGACTGTATCCACTGCTAAGGAGATATGTTTGAGCTCTATGGGACAAAACAAAGATCCTCGATGGTATGTTGAACGGTCTAAAAGGGTTACTGCTTCAAATTTTGGTAAAGTTGTCAATCGTAGAAAGAAACACCACCATGCTTCTCTGATTGAATCAATTTTACGTGTTGATTATGAGAGAAGAAAAGTGCCCGCATCTCTACAGTGAGGCCTGGATAATGAAAGCAATGCAATTGCTAAATACCAGGATGCAATATTAAAAGACAATACTTATGTCACATATTGTGGACTAGTCACCAGTCTCAAGTGGCCATGGCTTGGTTGTAGCCATGATGGAATTGTCATAAAGGATGAAGCTACACAATCTGTCAAAGGTTTTTATTTAAAACAAACTGAAAGTACGTGAACCGTGCATATTATTGTCAATTTCAAGGCGTTTTGAACATTTTAAATTTACCCTGGATTGAGTTTGTGGTCTACACCAATGTTGATATGCATGTTGAACGTATCTATAAGGAAATTTCTTTGTGGGAGAACAAAATGCTTCCAGAACTAACTTAATTTTACTTTTCATTTATTCTTCCTTCTTGTAAGTTACGAGAAATATAGATGTAAATACCCTTAAAAATATAACCATTAAGGGGCAAGGACATATATAGTACTACAAAGCCTACAATGGCTTTAATGTGTAAAACATTTTGGAATTAGCCTATAGCCCTTGTCTTCTAATAGATTAACCCATTTGTGAGTGGCAGCACTCTCCCCCTGACAAGTAAAATAGTCTGGCATTACACAGAGAATGATAAAGTAGGGCAGATGAGCACAAACTACCACTTAAAGGGTTTTAATCTGCACAAAACTACTCTAGTCAATGTCAGGTAAAATCATCTTAACTGACATTCTTGTGTTTAAATATACAGAATAAAATAATAAAAAAACTATTATCTAGTCCAATTTGTTATTTTCTACAAGCAGTGGTGGTAAAAAGTTAGAAAGGTAACAACAAATTACGCAAATCTTGTTCAAATTTGCAGCCATGGAAATTGGGAAGACTGTACTTAACATTTTAAAGGTCTTTATTCTAAAGTTCTTTATTGCCCGCTGTACATGAATCCTCACAGAGGCCATTCTTCGGGTCTTGGTTTCCTCTTCAACTGACAGGTGATCTTTGTCACACATGAATGGTGGTATATTTAGTCACACTCCATCTGGTAAAATGTGACCAATATCAAATCCTCTATCAGCCAAAATTGAGTCCCCATTTTCAACCAAGTTCAGAATTCCACAATCAATAGTAATTTGTTGATCACTTAATCTTCGTGCGTGCAAATCTGATACAAAAGCGACAGTTCCTGATGGGCTTATGCCAACTAAACCCTTGGTAGTGTTGCGGCTTTTGTAAGTGGAGTATGTCGCACTTTGACTTCTAAAGGAATTTGGTTTTTCAATAACTATTTCAGTGCAATCAATAATAACTCGTGTCAAAGGATACATCTCTCTAAAAGAAATTGGCATTGATTCATGAACTGCTTCTCTGGATGGCCAAACTGGAAAACTACGTAAACTTGAATGTAAGAAGTCAACCCAAGTAATAAATATTCTCGACATATTTGATTGAGACAACCCAGCTCTGGTCGCTATATCTTCTTCTAAAAGCCCTAACCGCAGGCGAGCCAGACAAGAAAGAATTCCTGTTCTTGTGAATTTGTTCTTTTAGGTCCACGTTTAATTGCATCTTCAGAGCTTAACCTTTCCGAATCAGTCTTGGTACCATAATACACCAGATTATTCACTGCTGGCCCAAATGATTCAAACAATGTTTTGAAGGTTTTGTAATCTTCCAGATCCGTATAAAACCTAATGAGCATGTCATTGTTCTTAAAACATTCAATTGAAAAATGTTTTCTTTATACCTCTTCTTCCAATTGCTCTTCTTTCAATTGAACAGATCTCATCTTCTTCAGATTTACTTTCATGTTTAAGTCTTCCATTCTCCTCCTTCAGTTTCTTATTGGTTGCTAAAGGTTTCGCCATTTGTTATTGTAAACAGGCAATGGGATCAATATTCTCATTTACAGCCAGTGTAGCCATTTTATTTGGTTCTATTGAGCCTGATAAATTATTGTTATCATCAAGGTCTGTAAAAAGTCTGCGCTTAGGAGATACAGATTTTGTACTTGATACCAAAAGAGTTTGATTTCTTGCCTTTACCCTTGAGCGAGGTTTTGTAGGCGTAGGTCTGGTTGCTTTGGGAACAATCGTCGGAAGTTGGTTCAAATAGGTTTTACGTCCCCCAGGAAAGTGCAACGAGCACACTTTATGGTCAATTGTAGAAGAGAAATCCCTAGGTGGAATGGGATTAATCCGGCTCTTTCGACTCTTCACTTTTACCACTAGGAATGCTGTAAAAGGAAAGCTCTGGGTTCTTTTTGTATCTGCGAAGCAGATATATTGCTATCGTAAACGTACTGTTACCGTACCGTATGTTAACACATAGCCATTCAGCGACGAGCTTATATAATTTAAGGAATTTAAGCCAATCAGCGATCAGGTTACATCAATTGTTTACGTCGTGCCCGCTGATCTAACCTGCGAACGGGCATACTTTAGCCTCGTCAGGCCTCGTGTATAAATCGTGTTTATATTCTTTCAAAAATATCTTGATATTTTTATCCATTTATCTTGAATTGGCTGTCTTGTTTTCTTACCATTCTACTTGCGATATTATTCCGAAGTTATTTATCAACATGGAATCTTATCCTCATCTGGTAAGTAGTCAAATACCACATATTATATATTGAAATACCAAATTTGTGCAAATATATGTCCCACATATTTTATAATACATGAGTTCGACAGTTCGGAAAATATTTACTATACTATCTATAGTTAATATTGCCGTATCTTCGGCGTAGAGTTTACATGGAATGCACTCTGGAATATTTTTATTAATATATTACACTGTATAAAATATTGGATATTTTCGAGGATATTTTAAGCCATTTGTCAACATAGTTCACAAAAAGATTTATACAGTATTAAAAACAATCCTTCTGTGACTTCTGTAATATTTTAAACAGTGAAAACATTCTCATGAGATATTGAATTAAATCCTGGTCCTGTATTTCTGTATATTGACTCCGTAACTCTGTTCAAAACAACAGTCCAACTATAAAGCTGCCATCAAATGTAGTGTTAGAGCAAAGGTTGAAGATGTTATCAGTTAAAATACTTATACATTTTGGTTTTACACATTAGAGTTAATTAAACAATTTTTTTACAAACATTTTCAAATAAAAGAATCCTCACCCTCCCGAGCCTCATTACATTGTCATTTTGCTTTCTAACATAAATATTTTTCTTTAGAGATTAACACAAGAACCAACTTGCAAGAAAATCGTATCTAAATTAATCAGTATGGAAAATAACTTAACAGCTACAATGAGTAATCATATATTATATGGTGGATTTGATCAATGGCACACAATGTACAAAACTAAACTTGTGATACCTTCCACTCAAACCGATAATCTCCCACAACACAATTGTTTTTGTGTGAATGTGCTGTACGTGTTAAACCGAACAGTGTGGTATATCGTTAACTGTTCACAGAACTGGAATTTAATTATATACTTCACTCATGACCTTCAAAACATTCTCAATTATTCAGTGGTCTTCGACATGTTCACCAAATATTTTGTGTATGTTACTCAACAGTTAACATTGGCAAGTGTAAACAACAAGTGACATAACTTTTGCTTCATATGATTACAATAAAGTTTTGAAAATTTGATGAGTATGGATTGAATTGACAGGTGACAGTTTACTAAATAGCCGGGCTGTATAGACACTTTGAATATTGTTTGCATGAAATTTTTATTTCCTGACCGCATAATTATCTGTTACAATCATTATCACATTATAAAGTTAGTTAAATTTTCTCGGGGCGGAGGTGGGGTAGCACTTGCCCTGCTGCACTCCCCTCTGTGTACATAACTTTTGCTTCATATAATTACAATAAAGGTTTGAAAATTTGATGAGTATGGATTGAATTGACATGTGACAGTTTACTAAATAGCCGGCTGTATAGACACTTTGAATATTGTTTGCATGAAATTTTTATTTCCTGACTGCATAATTATCTGTTACAGTCATAATCACATTATAAAGTTAGTTAAATTTTCTCGGGGTGGGGGTGGGGTAGCACTTGCCCTGCTGCACTCCCCACTGTGTACAGCCCGTGTCCTCTTCATTATTCAGTTTCTTTCAAGAAAATACAAAATGTCAATCAACTTTTTTCGCAGATACATGTACGCGTCGCGTACCTATTTTTATATTTGCTTGAACAATCAGGAACACAACACGTATAACTACCAGCAACCCCACTTCGCCTTGTAAAATTCGACGAAGAAAGCTGGCTACTGCACTGACTTTCAGAGTTGTTCAATCGCAGAGGACTCGTGCATTAGTTCTCAAAAGAACTAGAATCCTCGTTGGTTTGAACAGCCTCTAATAGACGATTAAGAACCTCAAAACATTCTCTTCCGACAGTAGCCATCTTGAAATATTTTCCCGCCCTGTGACCACAAAGACCATAATTCACCGCGTGCTTCACATCTTGTGACGTCAATATGCATAAGGTCTATCTTTGAAAATTCTACAAAACTGTGTGAAATATACATATAGATCACTCAGAGAATAGGCGCCATTTGGAAACTGAACTGAATATGTCACTGGAGCACTCTACCGTTGAAGTTGGAATTGTGCGCGTGCGTACAAGTGTTTGGGCTAATAAACGAAAAATGCACTAAAAGCATGGCATGAGCCAGCTATTACGTACTTATACGAGCATGTTACCATAGTATTTAAATTAAGGAATCAATGGCATTTTGGCTTAATTAATCAATGCATCCTGAGCCTTCGATGCGCTAACGCAAACTCGATTTCGAAGAAAACAGAAAACCCCCCAGAAAATTGGGGATTTAAGACACCTGACCTTTCAGGTCAGTTTAATTATCCGGCTGGTTTTCTCAGAAATAGAGCTATCTGACAGGTGCTTTTCATCCACATCGTACTGTATTTCAGAAGGATCGATTAATTTCCTTCCCCTCACCTGATTCGCGGAGTAAAATTAGTTTTTGAGTTCCAGTCCCACTAAACGATCCACTAAACGGTTGCATCTTTCATAATCTTTCAGGTTGGGATTAAAAAAACATTGTCATAATAAATTTAATGATAACGTACTCTCGTTAAAATAATAAATTATTACAGTTTTTTTAGGTTAAAAGCTGTGTTTAAAATACAGGAAATCAAGTTGAAGTGATTGATTAACATGCATGCATTTTTGTGATTTTTTTTGGGATGTTGTTTATTGATTTATGTTGCGCAATTATCAATCTTGCAATTTTAAAATGCGCATTACAAAGTTTAAAAAAATGACAGTATATCTAAATATGTTGCATATCAAATATCGATATATATAAAATAAGCAACTATATTCAAAAGCTTGACGGAATAAAAATGTCTTAATAGACTGTTTAAAAATATTTAAGAATGAGCAACTTCTAATATGATATGGCAAAGTATTCCACAGTGCAGGAGCTGCAATGCAAAATGCTCTATCACCTAAAGTCTTTAGTGATTTCCCTGACGGAACACTTAATAACATAGTGTTGCTTGATCGGAGACTATATCTTGTAGATCCCTTGAGGATAATTAGGTTACTTATATAATCTGGAGCGATTTTGTGAATAGCCTTAAACGTTAGTAAGATAATTTTAAAGTCAATACGGTATTTGACTGGGAGCCAGTGTAAGCTTCGTAACAATAGTGTAATTTGGCAAAATTTTGATTCTTGGAACACGAGACGTGCAGCGGCATTTTGCACCCTCTGTAGCTTGCTTAATTGGGAATTCGGCAATCCATACAATAAGCTGTTGCAGTAATCCAAGCGACTTGATATAAAAGCATGTATGATTGTCTGGGTCGTTTCTTTAGTAAGGTACTTTCTAATGCGTCTTATATTATATAGAAAGTAAAATCCAGAAGAGCATGTCTTCGAAATGTGGGTGCTCATGGAGAGGTTAGAATCAAACCATACTCCTAGATTCTTAGCAACAGGTTGGGGGGGCAATGTCCATAGCACGAACCGTGATATGGCTGAGGTTGACCTTAGCGAGTTGCTGTCTTGTACCAATAAGGAGAAATTCAGTTTTATCAGCATTCGTGATCAATTTCCCTTCAGACATCCACACCCTAATGTCTTCGATACAACGTCCCATGGCAATGACCGCATCTGACTCACCACGTTCTTCAGTTGGACTAAATGCAATATACAATTGCTGAACAGCAAACAAAAATATCTGAACAGCACACAAAACTTAAAGGTAATATTAAAGTTTATCTGAGGATACCATTGCAAGATAAGGATACAGGTTCGAACATGATCGTCAAAGCGGGAATCGTGTTTACCAGGCAATGCTTCATAAAATTTCCTAGAGGTACACTGTAATTTTGAAGGAGTTGAGACAACTCCAAAAATGTTAATTAGCCACCAAAAGCTGTGACAGACTAAGACTTTTGAAGTTGATTCAATTTGAAATTTACAGTTTATTATTATTATTATTATTATTATTATTATTATTATAAAATACAGTATCCTTTATAGAAACTTTTCAATAGTTGTTTACTTTAAAAATATTAGTAGTTCAATATAAAATTTCTATATAAAATATTTAATCTTTAGAACAATGTTTATTGTTTCCTAACATTTCCTTCTTCAGCTCAGTTTTGAATGTTTTTAATTAGGGGTAATTTCTTCAAGTCGTTGTCTAGCTATGCTATTCCAAATCCTTACAGCTCTATAATGGAAACTTTTATTTTTGCTCTGCCGTTGTTTGGTATGGTGAAATATTAAGACCATCCTTATTCCTCGTGTTTAAATCGTGAATCTTGTTCAGAGGGTAGCTAGGATTTTTGGTCAGAGGGGGGAGCAAAAACCCAGGAGGGGCCAAAGAAAAAATTTCTGGACAACAAAATTTTAAATCCTCCCACGCTCAACAACTTTTTTCCGGACAATAACATTACAATTGTTTTTGCAGCACTTTTTCCGATTTCCGTAGCACTTTTTCCGATGCTTCACCAGGAAGATTCCGACAGCATTGACAATTTTCCGACGGGTCTCAGCAATAGGGGGGGGGGGGCATGGCCCCCAGGCGACGACACCACTGCACATGTGATTTTTCACCAAGCCCGCGTTAAAAATTGACTGGTAAAAACCCCAGATTGGTTTAAACTTCATCTAACCCTGATTTAATACATATTGAAATAATTAGGGTTTGAAATAATTAGGGTTAGGGTTTCAAGCTGTCAACACGATTTTAGGTTTCACACTGATGCGCAGCAAAGCATGTATTCTACAGAATTTTTGCATTATTGACAGCATGAAGCTATATAATCAAGGATTCTCTTTTTTATACAATACATTTTATCAGGGGGGCCAAAATTTTGCCAGGGGGGAAACTAGCTACGCCTCTGATCTTGTTGCATTTAAGGAATAGGTCACTTATAATATGGCGCTACTGCAGGCATACATTTATAAGTCGTCACTGAATCTCTATATTGAAGTGTTTTAATCTAATTGGAAGACACCTAATCGCCTAGAGAGCAGGTGTGATATTATCACATTGTTTATTTATAATTCTACAAGCGAAATTTTGAACGGCTTTTGTTTATATATTTGTAGTAAATGTATTTGCCCAGACCCGACAGAAATAGTAGAGTTTACTCATTACTATGGGTATAGCACTGACGATTGTGCGGAGGGTGTCATTGTCATTGTCAAAGCTATGTTTTACTCGACTAATTTGGCACAGTTTCGATATAACTGATGATACTAGAAAATACATGCATGCAGAAACCCTCGCCTTGCTGACAAAACCATTGTATTTTCCGAACATGAAGTAAAGATCTAAAGTAGTTGTCATGGTAACACGATAATTTTTTATTTTTTAAGAATATTCATACAAATCGCCTAAAAATATCACTTTTAGTACGAAATTATCAATTTCCCAACATGTATATGTTAGGATAGGATAAGGATAATTTAATACTCTGAGGTGATACAATAATTTACAACAAAATACATTACACAAATATAGAGTAAAGGCTACAAAGAAATAACCATAAGGGCTAATCAAGCTAAGTAGCACATTTAGACAAAAGACACAAGCGAAAGACGAAATGTATATACTGTATATAATCAAATCACATGCATTAAGGCAAAGACAAAGTACAATAGACGCAAAAGAATATATCATCAAAAATATCACAAATGGAAACCGAATTTAGTCATTATAAGCTTGAAGTAGAGAGTTTTTAAATAATTTTTTGAAGTTATATTTGCTTAGAGATTTCAATTTACTATCAATGGAATTCCAGATTAAACTACCACAGTAGCGCAGATTAAACCGACCATAGTCTGTCCGAATTTTCGGAATATATAAAAAATTTTTTGTAGAAGATCTAGTGTTATAATTATGTACTTCGGAAACATTTTGAAAGAAATTATCAAAGACAGTGGGTAAATTACCCACGTGGAAGTCAAACATGAAAAGAGCATTCTGATAATATATTAAATCGACAAATTTAAGTATGTCACAATGTTTGAAAAGAGGGGTTGAGTGTGTCCTAAAACTGGAGAAAGTCATAATTC
>CACRXK020017113.1:0-10861 GCA_902702795.2 Paramuricea clavata
GGGACTGCAGGACATACCCAGTAACATAGGAGAGAGGACCAATTTCTTCTGGTTTTAAACCAATTTCATCTTCTCCCTAAAATTATTAAAGGCAGATTGTTGAAGGGAATTTGTAGAAATTCCTATTGTGTAATTGTGTAAATTTACCTATCCCAAAAGGTAGGTGCCATAGGCCCAGCAGACCTAATGTATTTAACCCATTAAGCACCAGCGCTCTCCCCTTGATGGGTAAAATCGTCTGGTGTTAGACAGAGTAAAATAATAAAGTGGGGCGCAAGGCAACTCAATCGGTTAATAGGAAGCATTATTTTACTTTTGGTTGGTGTTGGTAATTTCAGGTGGTATTTTTTATTAGCATGGCCATGGTTTTGCTAGTTTAGTTCCTGTTTTTAATATATTCTCCCAAATCAAAATTTACCACACATTCACCATGTAGCACAAACATCATATATTAATAAATAACATTGACAGTACACCTTACCTGATCATCACGTTGCTTGTTGCTTGCAAGTTTGTTGATAGACAACCAACTTTTGCGGGAGGTGAATTAGCAAAACATTTATAGCCTTTTGATTGTCACAAGGCGGAAAGTACACCCTCCAATCTTTGATTATTTCGCCATAAAACAATGCCAGCATCCTATCCTGGTTGAGCTTTCTGCAGAACAAACGAAAAACCTTGATTATGAACTTGAGAAAGGATTCACTGGGCTTCAATTTGGATATAATGTCGAGAATTTCCTTTGCATAAATGTTTTCTTCTCGCAGTTTCTCGACAGTTTCAGCAATGATTTTTGCTATAATCTCCATGTTTATAGGTGGAATGTTTATAGTAGCCATTGTTTGCTCTTCTTTATCAGGATGTTTGCTTCGACGATGCCTAGTTAAACCACCCTTTGACTTGCAAACTTTTGGGCAGTCTGGACATTGAAAGTACTTCGCTCCTTCTACCTATATTTATACAAGAAACAAACCATGATATAACCATGTGGCAAAATGGAATATAGTAGCATTTGAACAATATTACCACCAATCTCGCTGATCGCGTCCAACAATTGCTGGTCAATTTCTTCGGCGTTCGATTCGATTAGCTTCAATGTTTCTGCAAATTCGTCAACTTCTAAGTCCTCTTCAAATAACTGTTCTTCCCCAACGTCTAAAACACTTTCTTTTTCGCTACCAGAGTCCATTTTTTTCAAGATTTGCACAATTCAAACTGTATGTTTCCTCACTTAAGTGTCGAATAACCCAAAACCCATAGTGGCTACATGTCATCTGACACTCATTGTTTTGCAAGCTGTGCACTCCGATTACAACCGGAAGTACCCTGTCAACATCGCAGCGCTAAGCCTTTGAAGTTTGCCGGCCTTCCTAACCATGTTTATTATTTCTATTAACTATGAGCAATCAGACACTATAAGTATAACTTACCATTTTTCATTATAGCACCGACTCAAACCATTACTATTTAGTCGGCCGACTCTTATTTACTTTGAATTTTCCTTACAACTTAAGACTGATGAGATCACTTAATTTGGTCCAAGTAAACATTTAACAGAGAAAGTATAATTTGAAACTTACTGTGACACATTTTCTTATCTTGTATTCTCCGACATGAGTGAGGACAATTTGTTCCAATTCGTTTTTCTTCGTGGAGAGTTGCTTCTGATTTAAGAACATTTAGGCTCAATTTTCTTTCACTTTAATCGACCTGTTGCAGGCATCCTTTCATAGGTAATATACAACAAAGTTAAACAGCCATTGAAAGAAAGCAGCTATGACAACTATATGAGCTTGCACACAGAATATGAGAATGCCTCACCTATTGTCTTTGATCCTGTAACAATTTACTACCTTACAGAACACCTCCAAGAACATTCACAAAATCAGATGCTTCTTTCCAAATTGTGTGAAATGAGATCTCTCATCCAAGTATGAAACAAACCATCTGATGACAGCAGATTTCACAACCACTTCCCACATATCTTCTAACAGTTTGTTATGGTCTATGGGGTCAAAGACCTTGCGGAAGTCGTGAAAAACTATCTTAATCACCCTGTGCATTTCATCCATTGATTTATGCCACTTACATGAGTGGCATAAATTAAGTAAGGCATTAATTGTCGATGAACGTTGGACATTTGCCAGGACACTAGTTAGGGCAATTGGTCTTAGGTCCTCAGCAAGCGTACATGGTACAGATTTTGGAATGCCAGATACCTTATACTTTTTCCAGATTTTGGGAGAAATTTTTGATTGAAAAGATTCATTAAAGATTTCCAGGTATAAGGTATATCCCAAGGTATATCCCAATACTTTGCAAATAGATCATATGGAACAGGTGCTTTGTTACTATTGATTTTACACAGTTGTTGTTGCACCTGATCGACAGTAATTAGAGGTAGATTTTCTGTACACTGAAGTTCCAACCAGTTTTCATTCACTTTTGGGTAAAATCTTAGTTAGGTAAACTCTTAGTTAAATTTGAAAAAAAATTATTTATATAAGAAGCAGACTGTCGATCATTCATTTGAAACCCAGTATTGGGATCTCTTGAGCAAGTGCCTGGATGGAAAAACGCAAAACCAAAATGAGTCAATATTAAAATGACATGATTTGGAACAGGATTCCGAAGAATATATTTATTGGATTTGATGTTCTGGAGCTAGGTGTCTATGATGCTGTGGCACACTTTAATATTGGTGATGAGGATGCTGCATTTTCAAAGAAGTAAACTTGGAACCAGGGGAGTAATTTTTACAAGAGAATATTTTTTACAATTTTTGCAAAAGCAGATTTTAAGGCAAAGGGATGACAACAAAAAGCAAAGAAAGATGTTGCATGGCTTGAAGAAGGTGATAAAGAGGAGGATACTTTGTACAAACCGGAGCATTTTGAGATATTTTGGATAAAATTCACTTTGTTGACACCTATTTTTATCTTATGAACTACAACTAAAATTTTAGATCCTATTTTTAATTCCTTTAAAGTGCCTATACGACTTAATTTTTTATTTGATATTTCAATAGAGCATGAAAAATTAGCTTATAAATGATTTTACAGCTTTTCAATTACCCTTTTCGTTTGGAAGATATATGCCTTTAAACATAGCCATTTGCAGAAAAAGTCGGACAAACTTAGGGGCCTGGAATGAGCCACCTTGTGACGTCATTTAAGAAAGGTGTCGAAGACAAACCATTCTACGCAGGCTAAATTCCTAAAACATGTGTTGTGTCTTATGTAAATACTAGAAATACTTGCTGTTCATGTAGGTGTAAATGTGGGAACTAGCTGTAACACAAGTTTATTGAAAAATGCAAAGGAATGTAAGTGTTGCAAGGAAGTTAAAGGATGCCTGGCTGCTTTACAGGAAGAAAATGTTATACAAACTGTTGGTGAAGAACCAATATGCATTACAGGTCACCCAGCTTTTGCTGCAGTTTGCTTAAATGCTTGGGGTCTACATTTGTCAGATGGTTTGTTCAAAACACGCCAAGAAAGGAAGTTTTCAGAAAACTGGTTCTGAAGAAAGGCATTATAAGATCAAAGTTAATAGAAAACATGATGACTGAATTGGAACTCATTATCTTTGTAAGAATAGGTAATTATGAAAGAATTTGGTCTTTGCTCATCTAGTGTGTATTGTACTGTATTTTTGTCATATCAACTAATAACGATCTTTCATAAACTAACCAATCTTTCACGTTACACATGAATAACCAGGCCAAAACATTGCTTCTAGTGAGTTGGGTAAAATCACAATACACAATGTCATGTGATGAGAAACGTTCTCAGGGAAAGGACCAAATTTTTGGATAGACCAGGACAAAAACATACATGAGTTGTATTGTTCTTAGATTGAGTCTCTAAACCATACCTTTTATTATAAGATTGAATGCATTTTCATTGCTAACTGTGAAATGCATATGGCTTTTGGGACATAGCCAAAGTAATATAAGTGTGATCCACCCATACACTTGCTACGCTGAGCTAGAAAAATGTATAATCTACCCAATCCTGGTGGAACTGGTCTAAAAGGGGGACATTGATACAATTGGTACTGACTGATATCTATATTTGATACTTATAAAGTGCATTCAGTTTACTTAGTACTTTTTTACTTGCACATGTTTCTTCGTAGTGTCTCAAATAGACAGTTTACAAGAATGGTGCATGGTGCTATTCGTGACAAAAGAATCCCTTTACCTGCTTCACTGTGCCCTCGCGTAAGGTATGCTTACTTTGGCCAAGAATTCCTTTCCTCAAAATTAGCCAATCACAGCTTTACCCACGAAAATTGTGGGGCTTGACCTTTGACCTTGAGGCTTGGGTCGTCAAAAGTTTCAAAACATTCAATCTTGAACATTTCATATCTTCATTTGTACGTATTCATATCTTAAACCGATTATCTGCGAGAGCCGAGAGATATATTTGTTATACATATAGCAGTCTACAAATTTACAATATGGAACAATTTTAAAATCTGTTAGAATTTGTTGAGTTATTGTTTTGAACAGACAGTGTAGTAAAATCGAACAATATCACCTAAAATATTTCGCGATGTTTTGATTAATACTTTACAAGTGTTTGCAGGTGTTACTGTAACACAGATAATATACTGGACAAAGACGTCAAGACAAAGTTATAAAGTTACAGTGTACATTACTGTGGGTGTATATAATAGATTTATAAATACTAATTGAAGATTACAGAATTCAGTCTATATAAAATACTGAATTGATTCATTGCATATTTCGGTTTCCAAGTTTTTATATGACTAGCCAGTTTATAAAGTTTAATAAAATCGTAATTACAAAAGTCGCTCTGATATTGAATGTTCGGAAACTTATAGTATATATTGAATATACATGCCGTCAGTCGCGTCAAGTTAAAAACAAGTATTGCCAGTGAATAGTTTTATATACATTTAAGCCTTCGACCTATCGCGTACATTCGTTGGAAAAATATTCAATATTTTCTACTTCGACTACTATTGATCAGAAACCTCGATCTGTTCACATTTATGGCCATTTAAATACGTATATCTTATTATTCGATTATCGCACGCTCCTTGTTTACACTTTACAGTTGACATTCAAAGTGGGCGTGTCTAGTGTATTTGAATGCTATTGGCTAATGGAATACAATGGGAAGGCGAATTGCTAGCCAAAGTAAGCAGACCGTATGTGGCAGGCCCAAACCGCTAAAGTAGGTCTGCATAGGAGACTAGTGCATACCATGCCATCCGTACAACCTTTAAAGTGGTTGATGATAACTTTGTTGGATATGAGGAAGATGAAATATAAAAAGTTTAAATTATTGCTAATACAATGTTTGTAAGCACATGTATATTAATCAGTTCTGTCCATACAGGCAATAGGAGTGCTTAGCCCTTGCAGTTTCTTTTGGCTTTTTGGGCAATTAGCAACATTTTTATGACCTTTCATGGGTTGTTTACAAATGGAACAGTGTGGTTTTGCTCTGTTGTTTGATTCTGACTGACTGGAGCTTCTTGTACTAAAGTACAAAATAGAAGGAGCCAAATAGTTTAATATGTTTAATTAAAGGGATGAGTGTCAGGGTCGTGTATTGCGGGTGCAAATTCCTTTCCTGCTGGTATCCATTTCATGGGCCGACTAGGACTGCTGATCGGGAAATGTCTTTTTAATCCGTCATTTATTTAAACCATTCTTTATGAATCCCTGCTCTGAATGCTTACGTAATTTTTTTTTTAAATGAACCAAACAAGATATTTTTATTACAATAATAAAAGCCTGCAATGCATGACCCTGACACTCATCCTTAAATATTTGAAATGGCAGGAGCACTTGATTAAGACTATTTATGAAATCAAAGTCAAACTCTTAAAAAAGAATATAGAGTTGATGTAGTTATAATTAAAACAATATTTATTTATATTCTATTATGTATCTATGCAATGAGTTTCTGTTAAAAGAAATTTGGGGTACACATACTGAACGTTCCAAATATGGTTGGAACAATGGCTAACTTTACAGTGAAAATTGTCACAGCAATATGCCTATTTTATTCATATACTGACATTGTCTGATGTCAGATTATTTTAGTCTAACTGAAGATAGTTTTAATTGTCACACATACTGTACCTGGATTAGTAGGAGGTACATCAATGGTTGTCATGGCCTTTCTGGCACTGTGTTTCTGGATTGCCTCATCCTTTGACTGCTTGTTTAGCATGCTGTTCATTGGCAAAGGAGTCATCAAGTTCAGATCTTTTTCTGCTTTATTCAATGTATTATCTCTAATAGCACATAGGGTTGTCTGGTATATCTCTTCAACATAGTCTACAAAAATTGAAATTTGGCAAGGTCAGATCTTGCAGAGGGTGTAGATTCTCCAGAGAATATGTCGATGCAGTACAAGTTGCACAACTCATATAGAATATTTCCATAAACATTGGTGACTGGTTGTTGCTTAATTTCTATTAACAGTGCTGGAGGTGGTATAGATTCCAGAAAATCGTCCTATTTGGATATTACAGTAGTTTAAAAATGATAATAATCCTGAATAGTTGAATACAATAAATTTCCGAAATACATACTGTAGGTATATTATTTTGCATTTTGTGAGCTTTGATTTAATGTCAAATTTAACTTGAAACGCTTCGTAAAATTTTTGAAATGTTCATTCAAGTAAACCTACATTTTGCCGATAAACTGTTTTTACCTAACAAAACATGATAAGTTTAATACAAATAAAATAAAATTGTTAGGTAATTTCAGTTCAGTCTTCAAATAAATTTTTTCGCCTTTACATTTTAAGATTTTTTCTCAAATTAAACAGTAATTTATGAAACTTAGAGCTTCTATAGTTCATGTTTTTTATTACGTAAAAAGTTAAAGCAACAAAATTCGTAAACATTTTAAAAATATTCAAAGCAAACTTGCCGTATATTTCCTGATTTCCCGTAGTAAACCAATTCTTCTCATTTCTTCAAACAAAATTGCTTCAAGCTTGTTGTATAATATGAAACGATTTTCCAAATATATGTCTTTTAAAATTGAAATCTTGCTTGCCATATTTTCGAGATAAGTGAGGATGACCACCCACTCAAGATCGTCGCTCAGCACCCTGATTCAATACCGAATGAAAGCCTTTAAGGCAACTAGTCTGCTCTAGTGGAGAAGCCTTTTTTATTCCAGCTACCAAACTTCGCTTAGTCAACGCTGCATGCATCTTGATGTAGGCAATGGAATCTAAAAGGAAAAAAAATACAGCATAAGTTGCTAAGTAGAATGTGATGTCCATAGACATAACCGGTACTAGACAAGGTTTTGGGAAAGCAAAATATTCTTTCGGTGAAGTTAGTAATATAGACACTTCTATCCTTTCTTTTAACATTATATTGACTAACCCTCATCAAGCCATTTCCGATCTTGGATATTTGAATCATGTGCACACTTGGTAAAAAGTTGATCAGGAAGTTCACTGTGACGGTTTATAATGTGGCTGAAAAATGACTTGAATTTTGCTAACATTACCAATCCATGCCCACTGAATGTTGTTGTCACACTCCAAAACAAATGGTTGGTGCATGGCTTGATCCATTGTGAAATTGCCTCACATCCACTTTCCTTTGCAATCTTTTTCAATACCTAGTGTGGTATGTAGGATTTCAATGGGTGTTTTACTGTATAATATAAAAAATAGCAAAATTAGAGATTATTTCTCTCAAACTGTATGGTATTGGGTCCCCTTGATATATTGAATAACTGTAATTTGATACTAACTGTTGTCCACAGAAACATGTCAGGGCATCAAATGCACCACCTTTCTCTGTCACACCATATTCTCTTTGCAGTAATTGTTTCTTTTGGTTTTCAGTACTGTTGTAATATATTCAACGATTTTGGGTTGTTTAATTAACTATGCATTTCAGACTTTATTATAAGAAGTGATCTGCTACTGTTGTTCACTTGATCCATGTCTTCGAAAGACTTGATGTTTATCATTTATAGATGTGGAGTGAGGGGGATTCGACGAAATATTACCCAAAGTGATGATTTTTCATCACGGAGGAATAGGATAGTATTTTGACAAATTCCCACAGTGGAGGGTCTATAAATGATATATTATACTGAATATTATTCCATAAAAGTTTTACATACTTGCATTCTTCAATCTTGCGAATCGTTTCCTGGACAAACTCATTTGTTCGTATTGTTCCAATTTCAGTTCCACTGTCACTTGTTGCCTGTGTGAAAAAATGCTGTACTGTACTTTATTTAAATATTAAAAATCTAATTTATGAAAATTAATGTTTTACTGTACATGTTAGCAGCTGCCAGCAGTGTGTGAGAAATCTAATTTATGAAAATAATGTTTTACTGTACATGTCCACTCACATTACATTTTCGGCAAAATTTTTTTGCACAGCTACCCAAGTGATACTCGAATTCTGAAGCTTGTGGATTGTCTGCCAAGACACTCAAGACAGCGCACCTCACAAGAACATTCTAATCATTCGTATCATCATACATTATCTTGCCAGTTCCAATTTCTGAAAGGTAGTAATTTAGAATTCAATAATTCATGAGGTAATGTTACTGCAGTATTTCATGAATTGATAACACACAATCCCCTTTAATTCTCTGATCAAGCACATACAGGTTGACTTGTTTTGCTATAATTCCTATAAACATCATATGTACTATTATCACATAAAATAGAGGATTTAATTTTTTGGCTCTGTATTACTAAAAAATTACACTGCTCTTAGCCAATCAGAATAGACCTTTTTAATTAAAAAGTCAGCCTTAATTGTGACATAGTTTGCAGATAATGGAAACCCCGCACAGCCATTTGGCTTGCCTGATTGGCCAAATGATCGTATTTATCTGCAAACTATGTCATAAGGCAGACTTTTTAAAAAGGTCTATTGAGAAATTTCTTTGTGTGTATTATTAGGTCTGAAATCACAAGTTTTCAGACTAAAATCGCACTCCACTCAATTCAATTTACTCTTCATTACATTCATATTAATTTCGTAAACACATTTTTTAAAGCTGGAAACACTATATTTCAAATAATGCCAATAAGGTCCCCATGAGTCTAGAAGAAAGTTAGAATATATTGAAATGTGTAAAGTCAACTGGACATGAATAGTACAATTCTATAAGGCTACTGCATTATGTACCTTGTAGGTCACTGGTGATAGATTTTCCAAGTGGAACAGATGGCACAACATTTGATGTGGACAGAAAATGGATGTTCTCTATTTTCCTGATTTCCCTTCGTGAAAGGCCTGCAAAGCTCATCGAAACGTTTTCCAGACAATTCCATTTTTTTGTTGTATTTCCACTAGTTTCATCACTGAACACAAGTAAAGGTACTGTAATGCTTGGTTTATGTTCACCTGTTATCTTCATCTCATGAGGCTTCAAAAATTCTCTGGTTTCCTGGTATGAATGAAAGTCACATGTATCAAAATGAAATAACTGTATAAGCTTTAATAAGTTCTTTGTATGATTGCATGGTGATAAAAATATATAACACTTTTTGTTTCTGGAAACAATTAAGAAATAAATTTACGTGGTGTTTCCACAAACAAAAAGTGTTATGTATAAGCTTAGTTTACACACAACAATTAATCAGGCCAATTTCAAGTTTTGCTGAATGTTAATAACGAATGTTGTCAGGTGACAATGTCAGATGATGTTGACAGCATATTTTTAAAATATTGTTTACTTAACTCCTTTTCGACCGGCCCTGTGAAAACTATTGCAGATGTGCAATAGTATTTTGGAGGTTCATATCTTCGGTTCAGTACATGCTACGTAGATGAAAATACCACCATTCGATTCAGCGAAATAATATCTCCTGATTCCTAGTGATAGTGTTAGTCAAACACAAATATTATAGCGATTTATGACCTTTGAAGGGTCGAGAGGTATCATATTTCAACAAATTACATATTTGTTCTAAAAATATAAACAATGTAGCACTAAAACCATGCCTTTCGCTGGACACAACTTTGGCCCCTTCGAACATGTGTTTTTCATTGTAGTCTTGTTTGATTCACAATCAAAAACACTATTTACAGTGTTATTTTGAGGCTTGTAGCCTCGGGTTTTCGTCTTTTATTTCGATATTTCATTCTGTTGCGATGTTAGTGAAGTCAACGGGATATTTTTTGACCGGAAATGCGATTTTGCACAACTGCAATAGTATTTTGGAGGTTCATATCTTCGGTTCAGTACATGCTACGTAGATGAAAATACTACCATTCAATTCAGCGAAATAATATTTCCTGATTCATAATGAAAGTTTTAGTCAAAGACAAACATTATAGCGATTTATGACCTTTGAAGGGTCAAGACGTATCATATTTCAACAAATTACATATTTGTTCGAAAAATGTAAACAATTTATCACTAAAGCCATACCTTTTGCCAGACACAACTTCGGCCCCTTCAAACATGTATTTTTGGTTGTAGTCTTGTTCGATTCACAATCAAAAACACTATTTACAGTGTTATTTTGATGCTTGTAGCCTCAGTTCTTCGTCTTTTATTTCGATATTTCAATCTGTTGCGATATTAGCGAACTCAGCGGGATATTTTTTGACCGGAAATGCGATTTAAATTCGCCAAAACATCGCGTGTTTACATCCTAGCGCTCGGGAAACGTCGGAAATCGATTCTAAAGGTCAAATTACATCTGCAGCATGATTTGCACGTGCATCGGGCTAAGGGTACTTCTTATTCGCCAATTTTAGCGTGTGGCAGGCGCGTGCGAGAAAAACCAAGAAAAACCCGATATTTTTAAAAACTCAAAATAAACATTTCCAGTGGCTGTATTCAAGTGAAATTCTGGATATAAAA
>CACRXK020017115.1:0-10858 GCA_902702795.2 Paramuricea clavata
TATTAACTTTTTTGTTTAGTTATTTAAGAAAATTTGCAACTGATAAGTGACACATGTTGTTGCTTTATTACTATTGCATTGCTGCTCTGCTATTACTATTCCTTACAAAGACACTTTTGTTATAATCACTTTGTTCGATATAATAAAACACCAATTGCATGGATTAATCTTTGCCCAATATTGCAAAATAATGAAACATTAGGGCTCAACTTACAATGTTGGGCTTTAATATTTTGCAATGTTGGGCTCAGTGGAATCCAATAAGTAATTATAACAAAGTGACTGTATTTATATATAGTGATTGGTGAGTGTGATATGCAGTCACACATCGTTGACTACTTGACTTCATATAATTGCACTAAATTGCAGCATTGGCATCACAATCAGTCAATCACAGCATGTCCACTGAATTAAATTGACTGAAATAATGGCTACATCCTCAGTGGACATATTTATCTAAAATCAAACCAGTATAATAACGCAATGATGCTTAATTCCATTAAAATAATATATAGAGCACCCTCTATATGACTATAAAGATTTTTCTGGCCTGTATATACTATTATAATTATGTCAAATTATGTCAAATTATGGCAGTAGTCACTAGTCACAGTAGTCAGTATGCGACTATGCAGTACAGTCGTACAGACAGTAGTAGTTCTATAACAGCACTCACAGGGAAACGTATTGAGTCAAATATATAATATGTAAATGACAAACCATACCAGATACACCATTGATTTCTACATCAAAATAACAACGTGGTCGATATCCTTTTGCTGTTGGCGGAAAAGTCGCCATCTTGGAACGCTGCCTTCATTAAACACTACACCAAGTAGTTAGGCCAAGTTTGTAAATTGCTCGCAGGCACTGATGGTATGGTAATAAAGGTTCCTGTGGTTGGTTTTCGTTTTCTTTGAAAAACCATGTAGTTTTCCAGGGTGCTATGACAATGTTTTAAGTTGCAAGAAGTTGATAAAGTGTATTTGGGAAATATTATTCGAGGATGGGTCATGTCACTGCAGACTGGACACCACTTGGTGAAGTCTTTTACAGGTAAATTGCTCTCATAAAAAAACTATGGTAATTTTTAATATGACAATGGTTGATTTATACCGAGATGGTAGAGTTGTAAGAAATTGCAGGAATCACTGAGTATTTTAATTAAATACAAAACAATAGTAACCCTGAAAATAGTAAAATTTTGAAATTGTTTATTCAACATTTCAGCTAGATCATGCATATATCAGGACTTTGTCATTGTCAAGAATGAAATACTTTCAGTCATCATCGTTCATTCCTAATTAATGAGTAATGATGACCAAAATCTAGTCAAAATGTTGAAAAAAAAATTCCTGATGATGATTAAAATCTAAAAATGCAGATCTTCTGCCTGGAACATTTTCCATGCACATTTAATACAAAAACCACAGTCTGGCAGACTGGCAGAGTGATCTTAGGAAAAACCTATTGTCTGTTAGATTATTCCTTTCTGTATATAAAACAAGACGCCTGCTCAGGTGTTCACACTGGCCTGAAAATGGCAATTTTCATGGTAGGGTGTAATGTGTAGTAGAGAATTCGAAGTAGACAGGGATACAGGAGCTAGGTTCGGACCATATAAATACAACCAATAAATACAATCATGATCAGCAACTATCTGCCATAATATACCAAGACGCCGGCTCAGGCATACCCCCGGCTACGGGCAACTCAACCTGACAAGCCAGGCCCACTGTAAACCATAGACGGATTTTGTGGGGGTGCAGGGGGGTGCTACCCCCCAATATTAGCTATAACCACCCCAAACAAAATGGCCACCCCTCCAAAAAAATTTTCAACCCCCCCAATATTCGGCATAATAAAAAATAATTAAATAGTCCACTCCAACGTGCAGAGTGTTGATGATACTAAATAAACGTAGGAGTACACTACAGTGCAATACTAATCGCTCCTTGCTTGCATTCACTGGTAAATTGTAAAGTTTTGAAACTCTATTATCTCCCCTGAATAGAGTTCGCAGTGCCTTGTCATGCAAATAGCTTGCTAATTGCAAGGAATGTTTGGAATTTTTACGAAAATTATTTTTAGTTTTAAATTCTTTTAGGAAATGGACTTGCCTAGATTTAATCTTTATGCCCCAAATATTATTTACATCGGAGTTGCATCATAAATTGTACTTGGATTTGACACAATGTCAATGACTTTATAAAAGTAAAAACATATTGTGTATTGGCCTATCGGGTTTACACTTTTACAGGTTCATTTAACTTTAACTCTCTCAAGTCTCAACAGACAATCGGACATGCCAAATCTATTGATATGACAACTTCAAAAAACTTTTTTTCGAAGCTAAAAATCATGATTTTTTTCAAATTTCACCAGGGATACTTTGTTTTCTGCTCTCTAGACTCCCCCTCACGGCTCTAGTGCTCCACCCCTAGAATATAGACCTTACTGGGGTTTGGGGACACTTTGTGTTGCTTCAGACACCTGCTCACGGCTCACCCCCCTAAAATTTCTGGCACCACCCCCAGTAAAAAATATGAAAATCCGTCTATGCTGTAAACTATGATCATCAACATCAACCGTAAATAATGATGGGCCAATAATATAGCGAAGAAATTATATAGTCCTTGATTTTTAATGCCATTATATGACTCGTTTCTGGTGCTAAAAGTTCATAGACATAGACGATTCGTCTAAAAAATACACCAATTTGCTTCCATTTATAAGATAAACTGATCCCAAGCCCTTATCTAACCCCAACCAGTAAACATCTAATAAACAATTTGAGAATTAAAAAAGTGGGGGGGGGGAAAGTTGGATCTTGTTTTGAAAACAAATCGAACCGTGTACCACGTTTCACTTCACTGCATGCAATGCCACCTCACTGATTACAACTGAACAAAGACATTTTTATAGTAATATATGATGAAATGGAAAGTATAATTTGGTGCAAATTAATGTAATTAGGTGCAAATCTATAATTATGCAAATCAACACAAGTATATATGAGTCTACAATGTATATTTATACTTGTTAATTAAAAAGTCAAACTGTCAAACCTTTAAAGACCATGTAAAGTCCGTAATGTAAACAAACGCTTTGTTTACATTTTGAACTCAGTGCTACAGTTGTAAAATATGATTATAGATATATATTATACTGAATTTTTAACACTCTTCTGGTTCGATCGCCATGCTTGTAAATGAATACAGACTAGAGATTCAATTCAAGAAAGTTCAAAAGATACAAAATATTAATAACATTCCAACGGTCAGGTCCCGACCATTGGAATGTAAGCCTGCGCAGAATGTAAGCCTGCGCAAAACAGATTTTACATGGTCTTTAACTTGTCCTTGTTTATATTCCACTATATTGTATAAATTCATTGGGTCCAAATTTTGGGGTTTTCGAGTTGTTACACAAAGAAAAACACATTAATTCAACACGCGCAATAGAGTCCAGAGTGCGACACAACATATTTTCCATGGGAAACCTGCACAATTCTTTGAAAATTCAACGAAACTGTGTGACTATGTCACTGGAGCACTCGGAATTGTGCGCACTGGAGTTCGGAATTGTGTGCATGCGTACAAGTGTATGGGCTAATAAACGAAAAACGTACCACAAGCATGACATGAGCCGGCTATTACGTACATAAATACGAGCTTGTTACTGTGGTATTTAAATCATGGAACTGAGGAATTGATGGCATTTTGGCTTAGTCGTTGCAGCCTGAGCCTGCGATGAGCTAACGCAAACTCGATTTCTCGGCTACGAAAAAACCCCCCAGAAAAAGAGGTATTTAAGACACTTGGCCTACAGGTCAGTGTAATGAGGGTAACATACATATGGATCATCCATCAAGGTCCTGACTGGCAAGTTTGGAAATTACACACTCCAGATTTCAAAAATTTAACAGTAAATATTAAATAAATAGAGAAAATCAAAATTCAACCTCGTACCCAGGGTATTTCCTCTTGGAGAGAAAAGACCCTGGTAGACGCTGGTCACGTGATCTGCTAAAATCTAGCAGATTTCTAATTAACTATCTTGGATTCCTTCACGACAATCATACAAAATGCAAATTATAAATTAAACTATAGAAATCATCCAAATATCAAATATTTATTGACCTCATCTTGGATTGCTAATTAAAAATCTGCTAGACTTTAGCAGATCATGTGACCAGCATCTACCAGGGTCTTTTCTCTCCAAGAGGAAAGACCCTGGTACCATGTAATAAATGTCCAGATAACAATGCAATTCTGCAGTTGTGGGTGTCTGTTTATGTATACTGTAGGCAACATCACTCACTGCATAGTAAGTAGTTGTATTTATTCCTAAAGGCCCGTTTACACTTGCAATTTTTGCTGCAATTTTAGGTGCGATTTTCTTCTTCTGATGTATGTGAACAAGTGGATGAATTATGAATGTTGAGATGAGGGTACACATCAAGTCAAGTCAATTTATTCAATACATTTATATACACATATACAAATATTTCAAAATTAGGAATAGTAATGAAATAGCAAGGTAGCCCAAAAAGAAACCAGAAGGCTTTTAAAATTTGGGCTCCTTTCTTAAATATCTTATAGACAAGGAGGCTGAGTGTCACAGTAATAAATATATAACAAATTGGGTTACACTATAATATAATATAAATAACACTGTTCGTAATAATATAGTTCATAATAATATGGTGTATATATATAATACTGTTCGTGAGTAATTACAAATTCCCAGAACTTTCATCACTCATCCACTGGTTCAGATCCATCAAAAGAAGAAAATCACATTAGAAATCGCAGCAAAAATTGCAACTGTAAATGAGCCTTAACATCATACTACAAGATTTTAAAAAAATTTTGATTCTATGATAGTTTTACTTACATTCTAAGTAAAAATTCAAAAATTTCTAAAACAAAAAATATATATGAAAAGTTTTTTGGCAATCTGTTCAATGTTTTGATGGTACTATGCTGGATGTCTGGAACCCACTGCAACAGGGCCTTCAAAATAAGCTGGCGTCCTCCGGAGCTCCAGCGGGTGGCACAAGGTTTACCGCTGGTTACTTTGATTGGTACTAATTGAAATACCAAAGTTGTTTTTCCTCAACATGGTCCACTTTATAGCCTGGTTATTTTTGAAAATGACATACTGTACTATTTTGTAAAACTGATTTAATAGTTATTTGCCATCTTAAGTCTTCATAGAATGAAAGTAGTGATACAGTACATAAATTATAATTTGTGTTGTGTTGCTATCTAATCAATATACACTATAGTTAGTTAATTTGGATGATTTTAAGACTCCCTAGACCCCCCTCCCTACAGCTGCCTACTTTATCAAAACAGACACAAGCAAGCGTACTTGCTAATAATTATGAATATGTGCGTAGTTTATTGAAGTGAAATTCTTCAACTTAAGTCCTAAAGAGGGTTAATTTTCAATGGTTTTAGGCTTTTAGACCAAACTCTCAACGGCGATAATATGCGATTCTGACTAGCATTTTTTATCGGATTCGTATTTGCTCATTTGTTATCCATTTGGCATGAAGAACATACCATTCAACAGCTAAAAGCCTGTTCTTTCCGAATATGAAAAACAATCTTGGTCATACGCAGAGTAATTCAGTCTCCGAGATACAATAGTTCGCTGAAGTTCGATTACCTTTTTTTATACACACTGTATAGCTATGGTATACGGGAAACAAGTTTGCAATACCGGAAAAGAATTTGTGAAATTTTCAAATAAATTTTAAACAATAATCAAATAATAATATCATTTCGAATTAGGTATGCTATTCCAGTACTCCTCAATATCCTGTCATACCATGCATCCTATGGTATTATGTTACATTTTATAATGTCTGTAAAAGAAGAATGTTGTATTACTTTCATATGACAAGGAATTGGTTCCTTCTTTTAGGATTTTTACTATTACTTTATAATCAGTGATCCGGTGTCACAGGAGATTCGCCCCCCAGGAGATTCGCCCCCCCTCTCAAAAGGGGGGCGATATTCCTAGGATATTCGCCCCCCCCGGGGCGAATCTCCTAGGAATATCGCCCCCCAGGGGGGCGAATCTCCTAGGAATATCGCCCCCCTTTAGGAATTTCGCCCCCCCCCATATAAATTTTGAATTTTTGATCTAAAAACAAAACGATTGCAAGTTGAAGAGATTTATTGTGTGATTTATTTATTACAAGGAGACAAAATCATGCACATACACATTTTAAGCTTCTTAGCAGCTGGTGGTGTGCACAGTCTGCATAACCACTCATTTGAGGTACTTAGACTAGTGTCACATTCTACACATCTAAAGTGGAACCATTGCCCACAGAGATCTCATAAAATTATGTTGTATTCTTCTGGCAGTTACATTCACATAAGTTGACATAACATATTATAAAAACAATCGCTTGCAAATTTTATCAATACCAGTGTTAACAATAGCCGCCACAAAAAATCACTTGCTAACAATAAACTATAGGATTAATAAAAAATCTATGGAATTTGTTGGGAAGCGTATTGACTATTGTCCATTGAATAGTCAACTTTCCATGTCAGTGTCAGTGATGTAATCTTGATTTTTAACTTCCGCAAAGAAAATTGCATTATATATATGTGGTGTGGTTTATTCAAATAATTTCATGATACTTTGATTTTATTAGTGCCTTAAACATTCGAGAATGTAACTCTGCAAAACTAAAAGCTTTTTTGTCTTTTTTGAAACGTATATTATTGGAGTATTGCTTATTGGCAAGTTGTACCCTTCGCTTCTGAAATTTACAAACTATATTGAAATAATGCAAGTAAAAAATAGTGACAACTTGTAAGCCATACATTTTCCGATAACGACAAAATGTACTGGATGCAAAACAATACCAATAATTACAATAACCACCACGGTGATTACTTTTTAACAATGAGTTTAAGGATTAACACTAAAAATGCAAAATATGCATGGTGTGCTGTGAAGCGTCATAAGTCTTAGTCTATTAACTGTGAACTGTGTAAGCCCTTTCGATACATGTAATTGTAAATTTGTATTCTTACAGGGTTTGAAATAACGTTCCAAAAGTTCTCGACATGACTTTCCCTGATTTTTTCAGGTTGGAAACCGAAACTCTGCTTTTCCGCCGATCATAAGCAATTCCATGCCGATCATTGATCGGTTGTTATTTCAAGCTCTGTCTTAACAATTTTGAATTGATACTGATTTCAAATGACTAAAGCCATGTAATGTCTGTTAGGAAGGGCGAAATTTTGAACGGAGGACAAAAATCCTAAAGAAAAGGTGAAGTTTCTAAAGGGGGGCGAATTTCCTAAAGGGGGGCGAATTTCCTAGGATTTTCGCCCCCCAGGGGGGGGGGGGCGATATTCCTAGGAATTTCGCGACAGGTGTGACGCGAAATTCCTGACTTGCGAAATATCTGACTATTGTCGAACTGCCCATGCGCAGACGATGCGCATGAATGACTTTGGCTCATAAATTTCGCAATTCAACAGACAACACGTGTATTTATAAAGTCATTTTATCTATACATAAATTTTCCAACATCAATTCTACAATTGATCAACTGAATTGACACTATACCACTGACTGTGAACGTTAGCGTTCAGCGATAATAAAGCTTGAATAGCAGATATGGAGAAAATCACTCGAAAAGCGATCTATCTTAGTGATATAAAATAGACTCCAGCAGTTTCAAAGGTTATGCTATATGCATTACTATACTATAAGCACTAAAAATCGTTTCGCGTTTGACCTTCTCACTATTTAGTATGCAGCAACAATGAGTTCGTGAGTTGGCCGTTTAGATTTAGCGATGTCTATATTAGAAACATTTGGTAGTAACATCGCATATGGACTTAAAAATCGTTTCGACGGACCGTATTTAGCAAACATCGTGTATTTCGCGGTCACGACCACACAATTCGCTTTGAAATTTTATAAAGTGTTTGTGATTGAAACTTAGCGATGTCGATTTGAAATATTTAACGAAGTATTAGAAATTAACATCATGATTATTTTATCTAAACTCTAAAAAACAGTTTTGGCCGACTTAGAATTTAGCAAGCGTCATGTATTTCTTACTTTTTACTTTTACTTTTACTTTTATAACTTTATTGGGAATACTAACAATAACGATAAATGGATGTTTCCCAAAAGGAAAGGTGCAAACGGGTCAGAAAAAGCCCATGCGAGGCACCTCCCTTACAAACTTTACACAAAAAATTACATTACACTATAAATTATAGTCGAGGTAAAGCTCGATTTTCGCATACCCACAGGATCTCCAAATACGTAAAATGCATGTAGATTTTGGAAAAATTGTACGGAAAATAAAACTAACTTGGTTTTGAAAACATGTGACTTGGGCATGTACACGAAACGAACTTTACTTCAAAATCAAAGAACTATACATTATTTTAGTTTCTGTGACATGGACAGTCTCGAACAAGAGACCAGGTACATGGCATGTCTACGTCAACCAATAAAGCTTTACGCGATATAGCAATAATGCTTTTCGCGCCTGTACGCGCGAAATTTCTGACCCGTCACGCTAGGTCAGGTATTTCGCAGAGGTCAGGAATTTCGCTTGACACCGGGGGGCGAAATTGTAGGGGGGGGCGAAAATCCTGGGACACCGGCATTTAATTCAGGCCAATTTTTTAACATCTCAAAACATTATACGCAATGTAGAGCCCGATCTGTAATGCGTTAGCTGAGATCTCAGTATGACTTTATTGCAGAATTATATTAATGAAAATTGAATAAGTCAGTTAAACACATTGCAAGAATGCAAGCCACAGCAAAAAAACTTACTATAATTTTTTTTACATTTAAATAAATGATACAGTGGAATAATATTGCAGACCATGTTATAGCTGAAGCGAAAACATTTTAGTTTCTACACCAGTAATGGAAATTGGAAAATGTTTTTAAGAAAGGTCCACGCTTAAGTCTGCTTCTCTTTTACTTCTTCTTCTCTTTTTCTCTCTTGTAGTTTGTATGTTGTAGTTTCTACACCAGTAATGGAAATTGGAAAATGTTTTTAAGAAAGGTCCACGCTTAAATCTGCTTCTCTTTTACTTCTTCTTCTCTTTTTCTCTCTTGTAGTTTGTATGTTGTAGTTTCTACGCCAGTAATGGAAAATGTTTTAAAAAGGTCAAGCCGTCCAGGCTTGTTAAGTCTGCTTCTCCTTAACTTGCATCTTTCTCCCACAAGCACGAAAAATACAGCAGCACAAACGTAGTATGGGATAAATAACGAGGCATACTACGACAACAAGGAAGATGAAAACATCAAACATATGCAATTTATACTCTGGTAAATCGATTGCTTCGCTGGTGAGATGAGGGGCACCATCATGACGTAATGCATATTCAATCCAATCTGCACCCTCCTGGCTTGGGGTCTGTTTTCTGTCTTTCATTATTGTTGAAAGTCTTTTAGTATTCTCCTTATAAACTTTGTTATTTAAAACCTCATTGATAGCATTTCGCAACACTTTGCCATTGGCCTTTATAGACTTCCATTCAATGGCCACACCAAGCTCTTTATGTCGTACCAAATCTGCTTGTCTGGGTTGGTCAGCTGCCATTGGTATGAGAACCATAGGATCCCATGATAGACACTTTCCTGAAAGCTATTCAACCCACCATGGGTGACAAAAACCTTGGTAGACGAATGGCCTAAAATGTCATTAAATGAACACTCGTTTCTAGGAATCCATGGAATAATTTTACATTTTTTCCGAGATTTTTTGGCAGTGCACCAGAATATTTCCATAAAACAGCAGCAGAGACTTGGCTTAGTTCATCCGCAATACTTTGAGCAAGGCCTGTTGGATAGTCTGAGAAAATTGAGCCAAATGAGACTACTACAACGACCTTATTTTCACTCATATACTTATCCAAATACTCTGGAAGTCTCCGCGCAGGCTCTGGTGAAATTGCACCGATTACTTTGATATTGGCGCCGAGAGGACGAGACTGTTCGAGTGCAAAATCATGCGGAATAAGTGCAATACCATGCGTTGCATTCCTGAACTTCGAGTTAGCTCCATTTACTCAATTCTGAACCATCAAGCCTTTGTGACCTTTGTTGTAGTTGCTTTCGCGGTAACTTTTGAGCCAATCTTTGTCGGCCGCTGGTTCATTAACATATGGACCAACGTCGTGCTCATGATCGGCGCTGCTTTACTTCGCTTCGCTGGTGTTTTCATCGATTTCACTCGATTTGGTACGGCCCAGGAATATAGTTCCAGTCAGTCATCGCTTTGGTAACTGTTATTTTCCGTATCTGAACTCGATGAAGACATTTTTATTGAATTTTGACAAGCTTGATTGTGATTCTCACTTAGTGTTTATATACTTTTCACTTAGGCGAGTAGGCAATGTGTCCCTACTATGACGTATTAGTTACGAATTTCCCACCTTCGCGGTTTTCAAAAACTTTTGCCGTTAAAATTTGAAATTTTCAAATTTCATTGCCTTAATTATTACTCTGTGAAAACAAGCTCAATTTTAAATCTGTTTTGTATTTTCATAATCTACGCTTCAAGAAGATTCTAATATAAATGTAAAGTCTCATTTTGTGACAGGGATAAACAAAACATTTTCGTAAAGATAAATTTTCCAGAGCGGGGGAGGGGGTGTCTTTTTAGCAGCATTAAAAATAGCTTAGATAGATAGATAGATAGATAGATAGATAGATAGATAGATAGATAGATAGATAGATAGATAGCTTAGATAGATAGATAGATAGATAGATAGATAGATAGATAGATAGATAGATAGATAGATAGATAGATAGATAGATAGATAGATAGATAGATAGA
>CACRXK020017116.1:0-10857 GCA_902702795.2 Paramuricea clavata
CTCCTCCTCCTCATTTCTCCTCACTCCTCCTCATTTCTCCTCCTCCCCATTTCTCCTCCTCCACACTCCTCCTCCTCATTTCTCCTTACTCCTCCTCCACACTCCTCCTCCTCATTTCTCCTCCTCCTCATTTCTCCTCCTCATTTCTCCTCACTCCTCCTCCACACTCGCCCGCGTGACGTCATTGCATATAATTATGACGTATGTTAATGAGTGACGTCATTACGCATCCTCCCTCCACCACACTCCACCACACTCCACCACAAAAATGGGGGTTGAACGGTACCTATATTACTACTTATAGTGCTGCATGTTACAACTGTAAAACCACCTACATTGTATATACGAGTAGCAACTACTGTGAATGTGCATATATTAGCCCTGAACATATATTCTTTCAGTAGCATTTCTCATGTGGCCTTATACATGCAGTTGGCTAGATTTGTATATTATTATTGTATATTATTATTGTATATTTGTATGTTATTATTAGTAATCTTCATCCTGAAATATGTATATTATAACATTGACAAAACATAACATTCTTTTGTAAGGTTATAATAAAGCATTGGTAAGAATGTTTTTCTTGACTGACTGTACAGGAGGGCAGCTTATATTGGGAATGGTCTGAATGACAGGGAAATTGAGGAGTGTATATAGTGTTACTGTTGCAGCTAATATATGTAAGTGTTGCCAACTGAGAAAAATTATGCCATTATAAAAAAGTTTTATGGCTTTCTGCAAAGTATAATTTAGACACGATTGCTTACTTAGTGCCATTTGAGACATGAAAAAATATTCTACCTACTATGGCACTATACTTCATGTACATAATATTTCGTATACATAATATACAAATACATAAAATCTTACATATTTTTTATATTCATTGTTTTCCCCGAGCCAACGGCGCGGAGCGCCGTTCCGGGCGTAAGCCCGGGGCGACGGTACTAATCCCCCCCCCCCCGCTATTTACACCCGGGGAAAGGAAAGCATTAGCGAACTCTAAAGTTCATCAATGATCGCGGGCGTGGCTCACCAACGGTGTTGAGTGGGTGGTCATCCTCACTGATCTCAAAAATATGGCTGATTGCTTGTAGGAGTGGGATAAGGGACCGGTCACAAAGTATTTACTAGGGGGTGTGGAGGATATTTTTTTTTGGGGGGGTACGAAAAAACCCCAGAACCTCTGAGGGGGTACAAAAAAAAACAGAACCACTAGGGGGTACCAAAATCTTAATACTATAGGTACGGAAAAAATTACATTTTATAATTATCGTTAATATTGAATGTATTTGTGCCCAGATTTAAGTTTGGAAAAATTGTTTTATTATAAGTAATAGCATGGCTTGAGGGAGATTAGTGATTAAATGGCCCCGTAACCCGAGGCAGCTTTGCGGAATCCCTGAGGGCGAAGCCCGAGGGAATTCCGCAAACCTGCCGAGGGTAAGGGGTCATTTAATCACTAATCTCCCGAAAAGCCATGCTATTAGTTTGTAATAGCATAGTTTCGCTCCCATTTAAAAATGGACAAACATGCCCTACTTGGAATCAGCGTTTTTAAGCTAAAACATTTGCTTTATTGCTTGTGGGATGTAAAAGCTTGTTGCACATGCGCACTTTTTACGCTTTAATCGGTTACGCATGCGCAATCTATCATTTAACGTACCACAACAAAAACGCTAAATATATTAGTATAAAATTGGAGACTGCACGTGCGTAATTTAAATGATGCGGCAACTCAGGGATCGGATGATAGACTATTGACACAGAGTAGAGACATACAGAGACGTAACTAGTGTACCCACTTTTTTTGTGCGCATGCTCGGCAAGTTACTAGATGCATGCATCTGATTGGATGACGACCTGATGACGACTCCCTTTAAACTTGCTGAGCACGCGCAGTTGATCATTTTTCGCCCGGTCGCCTGAAAAAAAGTGGGTACATGATAACGTAATCTTCCGCAGTGTTTACAACGGTCAGTTACGTCTCTGTATGTCTTATCTACTCTGTGCTATTGACGGCTCTGAGCTAACTGTTGCTGTTCCTTGCACGATTATGTGCGTGAGGCACTTGCCTAATGCGTAGTCGTCAGGGAGACAAAGGTGTGACCCTTGGTAACGGGCGATTAGTATCGACCCTGTTGAAACAAAAGAAACCCAGGCAACTATGCTATTACTGTAATTATTATTAAATCAACACAAAGTATATATGTTTCAGTCTGACTCAATGTCGGATGATAAGTAGGATTCAGTATCCATGGAACTTTTGGAGTACAAATCTGATACATCTGAATTGTCAATGACAATGCTAGCAAGCTAACACCATTAGAATCTGTTAATGATTGAAGGGGGTGGGGGGTATGACAATTTTCACCTACATTGAAGGAGGGTTACGAAAATTTGTCCATAGCTTTTTGGGAGGGTATGGAAATATGTACTTGAAATTTCATTTATCCTCCACCCCCCTCTAGTAATTACTTTATGACCGGTCCCTAAGCAAGATTTCAATTTTAAAAGACATATATTTGGAAAATCGTTTCATATACAACAAGCTTGAACCAATTTTGATTGAAGAAATGAGAAGAATTGATTTACTATGGGAAATCGTGAAATATACGGCAAGTTTGCTTTGAATATTTATTGTTTTAAAACAAATTTTGTTGCTTTAACTTTTTGCCTAAAAACATGAACTGTTTTCCTTTTCAACGAAGCTCTAAGTTTCACAAATTACCGTTTCATTTGAGATAAAATCCTAAAATGTAAAGGAGAACAAATTGATTTGAAGACTGAACTGAAATTACCTAACAATTTGTTTTATTTGTAACTTATTATGTTGTATTAGTTTATCGGCAAATGAACTATAGTTGAATGAACATTTCAAAACATTTTACGAAGCGTTTCAAGTTAAATTTTACATTAAATCAAAGCTCACAAAATGCAAAATAATATACCTACACTGATATATTTCGGAAATTTATTGTTGTATAATTAAAAGTACGAATCTTTCAACTATTTTGCAGTTTTGTACAAAAAATATGAAAAAATTAAAAATTTAGGAATATCGTGTTGTCATGGCAACACTTGAGCGCGAGCCTGCGTTCAGTGGGCCATTTCTGAATACTTCATGTTATTTTAATGTTTGGAAAATATTGGCGAGGGGTTACTGCATGCATGTATTTCTAGTAAAATAAAAATTAATGGGGGCACTAAATAGAGATTTAAGAGCTAGACAGTCGAGACATAGTCAGAAACAAATTTTGTCCAGAATGCTATCACTACCAGTTGTTTCTCTCGTCCAAATAAAAAATTGTTTGACATTTTTCTAACAAACTGGCACAATATTTGCAAACAATCTGTCGGGGGAACTCGATTTTGACACAAATTCATTTTCGAAATTTTAACATTGTGACCAATCTCACGGAAAGAGGCTTCATTTATTTCGCTCTTCCCATCACTCCCTGCGCGCTCACTTTTCCTCACTAGAAACTGCATGTAAACCTCTGCGGAGGAGAGTGGAAACTCTCGGGAAAACAAAAGTTTCCCCTCTGGTGCAGATATCAAGTGTATGATATGTCTTCACCCATTTTTTTAACCTGTATAGCTAATGATGTGGATAATGTACTCAACTGCCTTGTGCAAATGCAAGACATCAATTCACCACGAACATTGAGAACATTTGCCAAGGTACGTAACATGAATCTAAAGCCCGTAAGTTGTTAAATAAATTATTTTGTCAAATTGAGAATTTTGGCAATGTAGAGTACCTAGTTTGTTCTGTTGATTGTTATTTTGTCCCTTTGTTTGATGCTTGATTTGATGCTTTAACATGGCGGACATACAGGTGTCCCAAAAACCCAAAAACTGTTGAAATAACGTATTGTTAGAATATGAATGCCTCACAATTCTGCTGAACCCACAAGTACATAAAAGCTTGACATAAGTAAATTTTATGCATAAAGAAACTGTTAAGAAGCCGCTTTAAATTCCCAGGAGCAGAAAATCGTGCGCTTTACAAAGATATTTTAATTTCTTAATAAGTCAGTATCGTACGCATCTTTATGTTCAGCCGTAGTGCTAGGGAATTCAAATTCGAACAATACGTCATTTCAATAGTTTTGGGGACACCCTGTATAGTCACAATTATGTCTTGGACTAAGCTAAGATGTAGAATTTGGATTTCGATGATTGCGGTTAGTTTCAAATTTAATAAAAGTCTTTATGGGAGCGTTTCTTTTGTCAATCTAGATTTGGATTTTTAGGATTCGGATTTTTGGATTCGTTAAACAAATGAACGTATTGTGAGAATCACCTTTCGCCTGCTATTTTCCCGCCATTTTTACTGACAAGTTTTCTGTCCCACTATACCTTGCAGTCGGGTCAAGGTACATGCTAGAAGGCCAGAAGCTCAAAAGGACGTTGAATCCTAGTCAAATTTCAGATTGAATAAAAAAAATCCGTATGTTGAGGTGGATTCATCAGATTCGAATCTATTTTAAAATCGATAATCGAATTTGAAGATTCAAATCCGGATTGCACTAAAGGAACGCTCCCCTACATGCAATTTCAGTTCGAGATCGAGCTGGATTATTGCTACCCTGGTTGCCAGAGGTTCTGTATCTTTCGCCTTATTCTCGCTCGTATTTATTTTACGCGAGGCGAAGAGAACCTCTGGTGGCACGCGATACAAATCTCTCTTCCTTTGGTACAAAATTTGTACCAAGCACATGATTGGTTAGTTATAATTAGCAGTCACATGAAGTGATGTGATTGGCTAGACAAAAAACCTGTTCATAAATCTCAGAGAACATGATGTAAACAAAATACAGAAATAATACGTATTAAAACGATTTACTTAGTGACTTTTAATAGTTTGTTCGGCTATAAAAAGATTTTCTGCACTGAACAAGAGCTGCCATCGCGGCATGACTTGAGTCGGACGGCATGACATGTTCACTCTATTACAGTATTAATATTTGTGAAATATAGTGTTAGTCACTTGCTTTATATCGTTCAAGGTTTTAAATTTTGATAATTCTTTGACTTTAATAGTTATTAATATGATTTATTTTGCCAATATTTTTCCGTTGTCTGTTAATTAAGGGCAACCATACTGGCTCCGTTGCACACACATACTAAATATTTATATATTTATATCTGTGCACTTTTGACTTTATAGTTTATAGGCTACGTTCGCTAATACAAACGGCATTCCAGAAATTTAACAATCAGTAAGATTGCTTTTTGCTTTGCGAGAATAATCTATACATGTTTCTAATGAATAATCTACATGTTTGGGCTGCTTATTTTTAATATTTTACACTAGCCAGCGTGGCCGGCTTTTCTATTATAAAAGAGCCGGCCACGCTGCTGAAGAGAGCTATTTTGGTAGTATGACAAACCCGGAAGTTTAAAAACGTCACAAAATATAAAACCGGTTTTGCAAGTTCTCAAACGGCAACGTCAGCATGGAAGAGAGATTTGTATCGCGTGCCACCAGAAGTTCTCTTCGCCTCGCGTAAAATAAATACGAGCGAGAATAAGGCGAAAGATACAGAACCTCCGGCAACCAGGGTAGATTATTGCTACCACATGCTTAAAAATCAATAAAATACGAGTTTAATACTATCCCTGATACAATGTCTCAGTCGATTCTTGACTAGTATTTTCTATAGTGTATCAATCTTGATGCTTTTTATAGACTCTCGTTGGTCACCTGTCTTCTGGCAGCTCATTAAACATGGCTTCTATACAACCTTGTCAAAAGTCCAAGGTAAGTTTTCTACCTAATTATCTGGATGTATGAAAGACTTAACTACTTTGTAACTACCTTTTTTGTATAGTAGTACTCTCAAATACGCGATTCTAACTGGTTAACTTTCGCGCTAACTGGAGTTGCATTTTTATACAACTGGCTCCAGCTTTTTTGTCAGACTATCCGGACTAAAGTATTATCATATTTTTGATGTTATTAAATTAGCGGTATGACTTGATATTAATTGTTTAAAAAATTGTTTAAGTTTAAAAAATTGTTTAAATATTTTAACTTCGTGTTTTATACTTCACACATTTGAGCCGAAAGTGGCGCATTTTCCCGTGCATAATACAAATTAATACAAAATTTGCAAATTTCGTAGGGCTATATTTTCCGCATTTTACAACATTTCGTGTATTTGGAAGATAATCAAGCGAAATATAAATAATGGTAATTGCACTGAGTGGAGTGAAATCTATTCTGAAATCAAACGCGTGATTTCAAAGATTTAATCTATCCGGAGGAATACTTAGCCTTCCAGATTTTGTTCCAATTCCTTCGAATCTCTCAGGAATCTAATTCTGTGTTGACTCTGCAGGCATCGTTTCGACAGTGCTTTCGTGGTCTGGGTTACGGTTGTTCTCTTCTATTGCTTTATGTGTGCTTCGAGGTATTTCATCGTTCTCTTCCTCACGCTTCTCTCTTTCGTTTCTTGGGATGCGTAGAGAAGGTTTCTTCTGCATGTTCTTTGGTAAAACACCAGTTTCTGTTTGCACATCATATGATCGAGGTGTGTTGGCTGTTCCAACTACGACGGCTGGTTTTCCCCATGCGTCGTATTTTCGGTTTTAATTCGAACTTGATTTCCCTTCTTCAAAACTGGCCACGACCTGGATGAATTCCGTCTGTTGTATTAAAACTCGCTGCTCTTCTGGCTAGCTTCGTGTTTCTGTTTCACCTTGTCATCGTTTCGTACATACGAGGTTCGTTATTCTTTGATAACGTTGGTAGAGTGGTTCTGATTCGACGATTCAACATGACTTCTGAAGGGCTATAACCAGTAGATCCTACAGTTGTAGATCTGTACACCATCAGAGCGAGACACGGGTCTTCTTGTCGTAATATGTTCTTAGCTATTTTCACAGCACTCTCGGCCAACCCATTGGATTGTGAGTAATATGGACTCGAGGTAGTGTGCTTGAATCCATTACTCTTCACGAAATTGGAGAAACTCTCGCATGAAAACTGCGGTCCGTTATCGCTGACGACTTCTAGCGTAATTCCCCATCTGGCGAAGATACTTTTAAGCTTGGCTATCACGAGAAATGAGGTTGCTTTGGACAAGTCCAGAACTTCCATGTAACAGGAGTAGTAGTCCATTGCCACGAGAAATGTTTTTCCTTTGGCTTTGTAATCCAGGAGGTCAATACCTATACGGTTCAATGGTCTTTCCGGTAGTGGTGATGAGGTTAGTGGTTCTCGTCTTTGAGCTGCTTTTTCACTTGACACTCTTCACATCGACCGACTATACCCTTGATATATTTTCCGATACCAAAGCATTCTTTGGCTCTTTCGTCGCACTTGGTGATTCCCTGATGACCATGATGAATGGACCATTTGCATTATAGACTAAATTTTGATCTAGACAAATATTTCATCACAGCTTGAAAGAGCATCACAAAATTAGTAATATTCCAAAGTTTCGTTGCGAAATGTTGTAAAATGCGGATAATATAGCCTTGCGAAATTTGCAATTTTCAGTCATTTTGTATTACAAACGGGAAATTGACAGCCCAATCGGGTGTTGGGGCATCAATTTCCCGTTTGTAATACAAAATGACTGAAAATTGCAAATTTCGCAAGGCTATATTATCCGCATTTTACACCATTTCGCACCGAAATTTTGGAATATTACTAATTTTGTGATGCTCTTTCAAGCTGTGATGAAATATTTGTCTAGATCAAAATTTAGTCTATAATGCAAATGGTCCATTACTTCCAAAAGTTTCGACTGCAGGGCATTCGGAATGAAAATTATCTCGTTATACACCAAGAGTCCTTCCGCCACCGAAAGATTCGATCGAACGGAATACAGATCATGGAGATCACGTGGGATGTTGCTACACTTTGTTAGCCAACCATCAACTGTGAATTTCCTGGCTTCTTGTATCACCAAATCTTTGTCAGCCTCTCTGATCTCGTCAAGACAAACATCCGATACTGTCCAAGATATCGTGACCTCGTTAACGTATATGCATTCCAACTTTTTCTACTGTTCGCGTATCTTCTTCGTCACAAGTAGGTAACGGATGCCTCGAGGAGATATCAGCGTGATTTCTAAAATACTCTGTAATTCAAAGAGGTTAAATATGCCTTTCAGACAATCACTTTCAAAAGTTGTTGGGATCGATGTTTGTTTAAATTAAGGGTTTTGGTGGCATCTATCCCAAGACATTTGAAAGTGATTGTAGGTTAAACTCAGTTTAGTTTGAAATTTCTTTTTGTTAATTGTGAGGTGCATTCCGTTGTTTGAGAGAGAACCAATTGTTATTTTCCTGCCCTCTATATTTATGAGATTATTAAATTGATACAGGGAAAGTGAGAAGCAACGTTTGACTTCCAGCCGCTGCTGTGGAATTCAAGAAACCGTTTTGGCACGAGAATATTACCAGCTTCACTAAGAATGGACAATTGAATAGCCTGGGATATATTTATGATACAATATGATGGAGACTATGCTGTTGTAAATATTCATGCAATTCGAGATAAATATAAATATTATAACTATTATATAAAATATAAATATTATGACTTTCAAACAAGACATAGCTATATACAGAGTAAAATTGATACGTTGACAAGAGTTTAGAGTATTGACAAGAGAGATATATATTTACAAGAGTATGCTACATTTAAAAATTACTAAAACGGTTGCATGATTCAAACAATTGGATGGGCGTACGGGAGAAAAAATTAGGAAGGCAGAACCCCCCTCGCAGTTCAACCCCGCTCCATTCTTGTACGCTAACCTATTTGAATAACACATATAGACATGGGTATGTCTAATCACTAACTTCTTACTAACCGAACGCGAGGTCTGTACAGAGAAATATCAGACCGAGGTCTTTTTACTCGCTGGGGCACCTGTGCCCCAGACGAGTATAGGTTTCGGCTTGCATTTTTCACGGATAGTGGATCTCCGATCGTCGATAACCACAAAATAGAATATTAATGAGCTGCCTAATTTTCCCCCTATTATCCATAAGCCTCTTGCCAATTTTACCCAAATTACCATAAATAACTCTGCATTTTGAGGAAAATTCGGGAAAATTGAACAATTTTACAAGGAATTTCGACATGGAAACAGCAACCTTCGCAAATCGCAAATTACGTTTGGCTAATATAGTTTGGCTGCGCTGCTTTATATTTTGAGAAGAAAGCGACACCGTTCGATTCAGCGTAAGAAATTGTACTTACGGATTTCAAATGTATCACTAAGCACCAGTATTCTAGCGATTTATGGCCTTTGAAAATCAGGCGAAATTGTATTGTTGACAAATCGTTCGCAGTACGTTTCATAGTGTATTTGTAATGTCGATAAATGGCGCAATAAGGATAAAAATACCACCGTTCGATTCAGCGTTGTACTAATTACGTTGTACTAATTGTACTAATTACGGATGTCAAATGTACAGTATTGCTAAACAACAGTATTCTAGCGATTTATGGCCTTTGTCTTTGAAAGCCAAGCGAAATTGTATTGTTGACAAATCGCTCAAAATTATTAAACTAATTATAAAAAAATGCAGTACGTTTGATGCTTGATAACTTTGGTACATTGTTTTTTCTTTTTCGGCCGTATACCAGTGGTTTCGTCTCACTTCTCTCTTCATTTATTAAATCCCCAAATATTTTATTTTGAACGTTTTAAAGCGTAGTTTAATCCTAGCGTACGGACCAACTGGCGGCTGACAGTCTTGAAGAAATAGAATGTAGCGTCTAAATATAACTTTACTTGTAGGGCCAACCGCATTTTAGTACTGTGTCGTAACACAGTACTAAAATGCGGTTGGCCCTACAAGTAAAGTTAGGTATTCGACTTTTCGGTATTCGACTTTTCCGCTTAGCTCGGGAAAAACTTTAAATCTTAATTGAAATAGCTGTGTACTGTATGTATCATGTACAGTAACGTGCGTACTTGTATAGCCTTATAGACTTGGTTCAAGTCCGTCTCTCAAGGGGTTGAAAATAGCGATGCACGCGAGCGGTCAAAAAAGGTGCGAAAAGACGGACTTCAACCAAGTCTAGTATAACCCCAGCGAGTTAACGCTCCGAAGAGCGTCTTGTTTGTATAGGATTAGCCCGTAGGGCGTGGTTCAATGTACAAAAAGACCGAGATCCGATATTTGTCTGTACATACCGAGCAAGCGAGGTTAATAAAAAGATTATTATATGGCATTGGCATTTATAGGCATTTATACTTGAAACAAACAAGAAATGCGTGATTTGAAATACATATCAGTAGCCTGGTACACATTTGGTCGAAGAAAACAAAAAATACCGATGTATTCCTTCTTTTCCACTAAAAAGCATTCGCAGACATCTTAATAACAGATTAAATTATAATTTTCAATTTCCTGGGGTTTTTTAAATACATGTATTTGTTTTTACGTAATGGCCGTTGAAAGTTCTTCTCAGTCAATCACAGTACGCCATTTCACCGTAATTTATGTTTGCCATATAATAATAACACGTAATACTACCAATAGTTAATAAACTTTTTACTAACAACTGGTAGATTTTTTCTCTCTATTTACTCGCTTATTCGAATTTTCGTTTTAGTAATTTGTAAATATATCTGTACCTGTAGTCTAGGACCTGTATATGAGTTTGTATGCATTTCATTTAGGACAGATAATCTCAACTGTTTTAGGGCAAGTTGACCATGACGGTCAACATGGTAACGCTGCCCGAACCCCGATCCGGGACGAAACGTCCGAAACTGACCACACCCAAAAACGACGCTTTCGCCATACTGCTATCTACCAAACCATAAAAGCTTTGGCTATTCTGAGGTGCTTATATGGTTCAGAGATGGTACT
>CACRXK020017117.1:0-10857 GCA_902702795.2 Paramuricea clavata
TTGTATTTGGTCCAACGCGGAGCGTTCTATAATGTCGCGGTTGGATAAATTTTACATTTCTGTGGATTTGGTGGATGATAGTAAGATAGTAACTGGGATTCAACCATGTCACTTATCTGATCATGATTTGGTTTACTTTCATATTTTTGATACGCATCACGTTCTTACGTGGGGCCGGGGGTGTTTGGAAAATGAACACTTCTCTCCTCAAGCATGAAAAACTGCGAACTGAAATTATATCTTTCTGGTCAGACTGGACTGAGGCGAAGATATTATTTAGTGATGTCGGGGGAGTGGTGGGACGAAGGCAAAGCTGAAATGAAACATATTATTATTGAGTATATAGCAAAGCTGTCAGGCAGCAAATAAATGAACAGCGAGTCCATCTTATGAACAAGTTCCATCGTCTATCGGAGAAAACAAATTTGTCACCTCACAAATTAGAACAGTTGCAGCGTGTTCGGTCCGATTTATGTGAACTTGCTTCTCAGAGATTGGAGGGGGCTAAAATTCGGAGTCGTATTGGAATCATCAGGAACAATGAGAAGCCTTCACGCTTCTTTTTACAACGTGAACGCAGGGTGTAGTAAAACACGGGCGGTGAAACGCGCTAATATTTGCCTGATCCATGTGTGATGCACGGGAGACTGGCGCGAGCGTGCGAAATGCGCGGATGAAGCGGGATTTTTAAAGATGAAGCGAAGCAAAAACAAGAGACAAAAATATTTAAAGGCAATCAAAAAGTGTAAATTTTTAAGGTAAATTTATCCTTAAAATGGAAAAAAATTAACTTGTTATAAAATAGAGACTCTGGTAATTAATTAGTATTGCAAATTACATCGCTGGAGTTGGAAAAGCATTTTTAAAATGTGAAATTATTTGAAGGCATAGCGATTTTATCATAAAATATATTTACATTTTTCAGGCAATGACAAATTGTAGTCGAGTTTTTTAGCCAGACCGAGTGGAAAAAAAGTTAACTTCAACCCTTTAAATTATCTATAATTAGTTATACTTTCGATCTGAAAAGGTTAGAAAATGGGCTTTTGTGGGCTTTTTTTTCAATTTAAAGATTTATGACCAGGTCACTTGCGTAATTTACAATGACACAACTTGTGACCTTGTTTTGATAAAGTTAGAAAACAATTGTCAATTTAGAAAGCATTGGAAACATTTTCATTAACATATTCAGGCATTCAAATGCAATATGAAAGTTAGGGAAAATATTCAATTATAAGGAACAAGCAGAAAATTCCGTTTTTACCATGTTAAAGGTTGTTTTATTTCTATTTTCGAACTTACAATATGCAACTGAAATGTCCGCCAAAAGACTCCAAATTGCATGTTCACAGCGATGTCGCAGTTTTACAAGCGCGGAAAATTTTTGACCTTTAAATATTTCATGCACAGTATATGAAAACTAGCTTTATTAGGATGTTTTTGGATAATTTAAGTACCTAATTTTCTAAAAATCACCAAATGATAATGGGCTTTTTTAATTTTTAAACATTTTTTGGCTTATTTTTGACATGTGTATGCCAAGTCTACACAATACCATATCGAATGCTAGCAAGCGATGTAGTTTGTTGTCGCAGTTTTACAAGCGCGGAAACTTTTTAACTTTTAAATATTTCATGCACAATATATGAAAACTAGCTTTATTTTGATGTTTTTGGATAATTTAAGTACGTAATTTTCTGAAAATCATCAAATGATAATGGGCTTTTTTAATTTTTAAACATTTTTTTGCCCTTATTTTTGATATGTGCATGCCAAATCTACACAATGCCATATCGAATGCAAGCAAGCGATAGTTTGTTGTCGCAGTTTTACAAGCGCGGAAACTTTTTAACTTTTAAATATTTCATGCACAATATATGAAAACTAGCTTTATTTTGATGTTTTTGGATAATTTAAGTACGTAATTTTCTGAAAATCATCAAATGAGAATGGGCTTTTTTGTTTAAACATACTTTATTCCAGCTTTTTTCATAGGGTGTCAGATTTCAAAAACGCAAAGTCGAAGGCAATGCTATTCCATGTGTAGATTTCGGCATGGACATGTCAAACTGAATCAGGGCAAAAATGTTTAAAAATTAAAAAAGCCCATTTTCATTTGGTGATTTTCAGAAAATTACATACTTAAATTATACAAAAACATCAAAATAAAAATAGGTTTCATATATTGTGCATGAAATATTTAAAAGTTAAAAATTTTCCGCGCTTGTAAAACTGCGACAACAAACTATCGCTTGCTTGTATTTCATGTGTAGATTTGGCATGCACATGTCAAAAACAAGGCCAAAAAAATGTTTAAAAATTAAAAAAGCCCATTCTCATTTGGTGATTTTCAGAAAACTAGGTACTTAAATTATACAAAAACATCAAAATAAAACTAGTTTTCATATATTGTGCATGAAATATTTAAAAGTTAAAAATTTTCCGCGCTTGTAAAACTGCGACAACAAACTATCGCTTGAAAAAAAGAACTTGCTGTTTTTATCAATTTATGGCGCTTCATCTGGTGGAACTTGACAAAAATACATGTGATTGAACATACCTGATTTCCAAACACACATTCCAGTTGCAGGTTTTACAACAACAGCCGTTTAAAAAACTTTTTCTTCGTCTTTTTTTCATCTTATAAACGAACGAAGTTGTTTTGCAAAAACAATCGATCCTCGTGAGTGAGATCCCAGACTTTAATATATCTTACACTACAACATTCCCCATATAATCAGCCGTGATTAAGAATCCGGAAAAAAGATTTTGTCTATAGTAATAGCACAGATCCCAAATCCATTGTGAATTCAGCTTGAATTGTACCTTTTTACGTAGTAATTTTAAAAAGAAGTCAAAACAAACATGCATGCCTGATCAAACCACATCGAATTCGAATAAAAATGAAAATATGCGGGGGGGCCTGCATCACACATAGATCAGGGGCGCCATAGCCGTTTCACCGCCCGTGTTTTACAGCGCCCTGGTGAACGGTACAATGCATCTAAGAAACTGGTTACTGCGTTGAAAACAGTCAATGGGCGTGTCACGGATTCCGACGGGATAATGAAAGAACAGGTGCGGTTTTATAAAAACTTATATACTGCCCAATTGGTTGACGCTCGTGCGCAGGAGGAGGTGCTCCTTTCCATGGATCGTAAGCTGTCCGAATAAGAGAAGTTAACCGTTGAGGCGCTCGTTTCAGAGGAGGAATGTCTAGCTGCCCTTCATGCAATGCCGGCACTTCGAACACCGGGCTCTGATGGTCTCCCGAAAGAGTTTTACGTTTGTTTTTGGGAAACACTGAAAAGTGCCTTTTATTAATGGTCAATTCGTGTTTGGATAAAGGCGAGCTCCCTCTCTCACTTCGTCGTGCGGTTATCACTTTGTTATTTAAGAAAGAGGATCCGGAAAATCTTAAGAACTGGAGGCCGATATCGTTATTAAACGCTGATTACAAATTAATTGCAAAGGTAATTTCTCAACATCTTCGTGTAGTTATGCCGTCTCTAATTCATCCTGATCAATCTTGTGCTGTGCCTGGCAGATCATCGGAAGATAACGCAACTCTGCTTAGAGACATTTCAGACTATGTACAATCAAACAATCTTAAATGTGCTTTCATTGTTATTGATCAAGAAAAGGCTTTCGATTACGTTGACTGGGGTTTTATGCACAAGGTACTAACTCGCATGAATTTTGGTCCAATCATTCGTGGAATTATTAAATGTCTGTATACGCGTGTCCAAAGTGCTATTCTTAGTAATGGAATTTTGTCTGAGATCTTTGACGTTCATAGAGGAGTTCGCCAGAGATGTCCGTTATCCCCCTTGCTTTTTGTTCTTGTTTCGGAATGCTTTGGCCAACTGGTCAGATCTTGCAGAGAAATACAATTTCTTACGTTGCCCGGCGGGCGTGAATCGAAGATCAGTCAATATGCTGACGATAACACTTGTTTCGTCACTAACGATTATGGCCTTTTGAAAGTGCTTGACGTTTTTGAACAGTATGGACGTGCGAGTGGCGCTAAATTGAATCGAACCAAATCTAAGGGACTTTGGCTGGGACGGTGGAGACAGCGATCCGACTCCCCTGGAGGGCTTATGTGGTCGAATAGCACTATCAAAATCGTTGGATTTCATTTTGGGGATGAGAGTGCTTTTGCAAAAACATGGGAAGCCGGAATGGTGAAGTTTTCCAAAGTTTTGACGGACTGGAAGTCGCGTTTCCTGACGCTGTGAGGTAAATGTACTGTCATCAACTCCTTGGCGGCAGCCTCTGTTTGGCACCTAGTAAGGATTTATCCACCTACTCGAGAGATTCTGGACGTTTTGCGGAAAGCGATGTGGAAATTTATTTGGTCCAATAAACCTGAACTCGTACGTCGGGAAATTTGTGTCTCTGGTCTAACTTCTGGTGGCTTGAAAGCAGTAGATATCAAGACGCGGAGCAAGTGTTTGTTAATTCCGCGTGCATTTAAGTTCTTAGAGAAGGGGGCGGCCCCTTGGAAGGATTTGATGCGATATTATATCGGGCGATCTGTTGGTGTCAACGATAATAGTAAGCCTGTAATTGTGACACAACTTCTGAATTTTACAGCTTTGTTCTTCGAGTCTTGCGGGAATTGCAAGTGGATGTAGCCACTCCCAAGTCGTCGAGCTATTTCTATGCCATGGCAATTACTAATAAAGTCATCCCCGTTAGACCAGCATGTCAAATAAAGTGGGATATAAACTTCCGTGGATTGATTTGGAAGGATATTTGGAAACGTATTCATTCGGGGTTGGAAGATCCAGTATTACGTGACTTTTATTGGCGAACAGTGCATCTCGTGCTCAATGTAAACACAGTCCTCAACAAACGGAATTCGCGTATCCCTGCAACTTGTTCTCGGTGTAACAATAGATGGGAAAGCTTGGCCCATGCACTTATCCATTGTCCATTTGTCGAAGAATTATGGCATTTTGTTTTACGTATTTGCAACAGAATTGATCAGTCGATAACAGTGATCACAGACATTATAGATAGGCAGGCAGTCGTTGCATTGATGCTAACGGCTGGAATTAACTTCGGTGTTGGACGCCATTTTCAATGTAAAATTTAGTCGCAAAATCGTTTATACATGAACTTGGCGACTCAAATTAGCCGCGGCTTGTTTTGGACGAGCTCTGAGGGCTCGGATAATTTAGGCCACGTCTTATTGTATAGTCGCAAACAAATTGTCCGTTTATACGACTGTTCGCGACTTATTTAAGCCGCGGCTTATTTTCGCTGACTATATAAATGGCCCTATGTTGTGTCGATCAAGATTATATGGCAACAAATCTGTTAAAAAACTGAAACAATAATTTTTTCATGCATCTAGTCTCTTAATTGTTCCAAGTACAACTTCAATCTTTGCAATCTTAATTAATACTATTCCAATCTTTTAATTGTTTGAGGTGTATTATATATTTGTCCTAACAGCTATCGACCCTAGTTGTCATAAAATAAAATACTCTCACAATCCAAAGCTACCAAACTGATACCCGCCTGCAAAAACAACGCATGTCAATGATTTTCTTCCTTATAGGAGTGCCTGACGAAAATCCAAAGTCTTCATCAAAGAGTAACACCGGAGTCATTATTGGAACCGTGGCAGCAGCAGTGATTGTTATAGTCGCGGCAATTTTCATTGTCGGTTGCTTTCTCTTTGGAAGACTAAAAAAACAAAGAAGGCGAGACATTGGTCCCATTCAAAATGCTGCTTATGAAGGTGACAGACATGCAGACATAATGCCGCAGGTATTTCATTCTGAAAGTAGACCACCAGCCTATTCTGAAATTGGGCTGCCACAAGTATTCTATTCCCAAAGTGATTATGGGCAACCAGCAAAATATCACAGTTCCACGACGGTGTCGATTGGTGCAAATTTTCAAAGCGCAAATGAAGCATATCCCAACCAACATCACAGAGCTCACAACGAAAATGCCCAACGTGATGCTCCACACAACTTGAATAGCAATCCAGCAAACGAATCTATGTACGAAGAAGTATCCTAGAGAGTGGTAATGCGCCGTTTTTAGGGTTTAACTTAATGTTTAAGTTCCCTGTTTAAGAAATAGAAAACATACGAATCTTCTCATTTCATGGAAATATCCTGAGTCTGCAATCACGGCTTCTATTTTTGAATTGCATAATAATTAGATGCACTATCTAGTGTATATAAGATATCTATGACTATGGTATACGCAATGCGATGTGGGACAAATGTGGGTCAAATATTCATTGTTTGACAGTGTTAGCCTCCCATCAAATTACTCAAAATTTCCGAATACTTTCACTCTATGTTATTCGTAAATCGTGTGTGCTCATCTAGTGTTGTTCATAATTAAAATATCATTAATAATTCATAAACCTTGTGGCAAATCATGTCAGCCATAATTTTCTTTTTAGTAACGACCAGAAGGCTTTTTTTAAAAAAAATTAATAAATTGTAACAACGTTTCGGAGTTTACTCCATCATCAGGTTACATTTATACGCACGTATAAATGATGATGGAGTAAACTGATAAATGGAGTTTATGATGGAGTAAACTCCGAAACGTTGTTACAATTTATTAAATTTGTTTTAAAAAAAGCCTTCTGGTCGTTACTAAAAAGAAAATTATTACATTTAAATGAGGCTTAGAGAAAGTTCGCTTCTAATCACATTGAAGAGTCAGCCATAATATATCACGTGGAGTGACTTTATATCTGATAAAACACATGTATGCATGTGACATTACATAATTGTTCATTTTATAATTAGTATATTCTTATATAATTGTTCATCCCAATTAGTATTTTTTGTAGTCGTATTTTAAGCAATCTCGGATGCGCCTCGCGTTTTATATCTCATAAAACACTCAGCTCGTGTTTTAAATAGTACTTTTAAATAAATAAATAAATAAATAAATAAATAAACGAACGAACGAACAACGAACGAATAACAGTTATACACAACACATTATTTGGCGGACGTCTGATTGCAGATGCAAAGCTTTTGTTTTGTGTTTCATTTAATTAATATCTAATAATATACAAGAAAAAAAATGATCAATTCTCATTTGCTAAGAGCAGTGCAATTTTTTCTAAATGCAGTGCCAAAAAATGAAATACGGTGGACTTAGTTTATTGGCGAAAATTTTGACAAAGAAAACATTTTTTTACATTCATTCGCCGCTGAAGAAATTTGTTCTCCTGCTACAGTAGCTTATCGTTAACTTTCAACTTCTGTTTGACCTTTCGTTGACGGCGCGAAAGAACAACAAATGAACTTTTTCGGTGGCGAAATTTTTCGCCAGCGGCGGCGAAATACGTGAGTGGAAAACGGGCTTAACTACATATAATGAAAAGAATTAACATCATTTTATCTCTGCGAAGTCTGCTTGTTTGACTACGATCTGGTGCGCGTATATAGGCCTAATGCTTAGTGAAACCCATTTCAAACCACTTCAGGTTGTTGTTTTATATTGATAGTTTTCTAATTGCGATGGCCACGGGTGGCCTATCGCTTTAAATCTGTCGCTGTCGTCGTTTTCCATCGACGAGAAATCGACTTTCCATCAAGGCACTGCAAGCTCAGAATAAGAAATACTTCATGTATTTGAACTTTTTAAAGTTTTTAAGCAATTAAGGCCTGTTTAAACGGATGCAACATGTTGGACCAACATCACCCAACATTGTTGTGTCCAACATGTTGGGTCCGTTTAAACACCATGTTGGATATTGTTGCACTATGTTGGATCCAGTTTGATTTTGTTCAACTACTTTTCATCCAACATCGTACAACATTTGGCGAAAAATCAGTACAACGTCATCGTTCCCATTGACATTATTTAAATTTGACAAGAAATATGCGATAATCTCACCTGATATAGTATTATAGTTTAAAAAAAACTTTATTCATACTAACGATGAGGTAAAAATCCATATAATAATGTTAAAATATACAGAATGTAGAGGCCTACACATGCAGCAAGCAAAAGCAGCCATCTTGAAAACATGAAAACAATGTCATTGTCAATAACATTGAAAATCTATGGTATATTTAATTAATATACAGTAAATACTGTCCAATCAACACACGGGTCACACTGTTCCTATTATCAAACAGAATTTTGTACTAATTAAACTGCTAAAAGTTGTTGGATTGTTGCATCCGCTTGAACACGTTGACCAACAATCGTCCAACATTGTTGGTCCAACAATGTTGGACAATGTTGCATCCGTTTAAACTGGGCTTTATATTAGTGCGAAAGCGTTTTTTCTTGCTGGAAAGAATGGATTTATCGGTCATGATTCCTCGAGCAGGTACGTTCTGCAAATATGTAAGTCGATTTCAATTTGTACCTTGTCTTTTCAGCGCGGGTACAAAACATATAATTTTTCAAACTCGAGTTTGATTGTTTGAGGGGCCAAATTGTAGACCCAATGGCAGATTAGCATTTATTTTTCGCACGGGGGGAGGGGAGTTAAGGACATCTTTTTACAAGCTAAATTCTGACCCCCCCCCCTGGAATTCAGTTTAAACCCCTTCCCTGGAATTTCCAAGGAATTCATTGCCAGATACCCCTGGAAAGTGGCTTTAATTGCAGACCATCCCCTGGATTTTGGTCTCTAATCACCCAACTCCCTGGATTTCTGTGGTCTTTTTCAGCCCTCCCCCCCTGGATTTTCCAAGGCCTTTTTACACCCCTTCCCTGCATTTTCCAGTGTCCTCAACCCCCGGTGCAGATAATAAATGGAATCTGCCAATGGCAATAAGGTTTATATTTCCGAATAATTGAATAGCTTTGCATGCCTTCTCAACCGTGCAAAAATGCATTTCCACATCAACTTTCACTCTATTCGTATCTGGCCATTTTCGTTTGTAATTATAGCACAGAAAAGGTATTTGTACTGGACAATTAAAAACTGAATTTTCTTGCTGTGCATGGAAATACTTAGTCTCCTGCGCAGATAAATAAATAAATAAATAAATAAATAAATAAATAAAGTCATGTTATTAGACTAAAAGTGTCTATCGATGAGGGTAGGGGACCCATCTTGCACACTCCATCACAAAATTCAATTGCATCATGACAGTGCATGTCCTCACAAAGCGCGCCTTACACAGACTTACCTCGATCCGAATGGTATCCGTTTGGTCGAACATCCACCATACTCACCAGACCTGGCTCCTTGCGACTTCTGGGGTCTTTCTAAAATACAATCTACCATTGCTGGAAGGCCGTCGGATCCACGACCTTGCTAAAGCCGTCCATTCTGTGATGAGGGATATACCTGCTTCAGAATACCGCCAGTGCTTTCAGAAATGGAGAACGAGGAGGCAACGATGTATAGAAGTCGGAGGAAGCTAGTTTGAGGGAATGTGACTGTAATTTGTGACGTTGTGTGTGAATTATCAGAAATATCGGACAAGTGGCAGAATTTTTGATCCGCCCTCGTATCACCTACAAAGATACGACAAGCTTATGATTTTTCTTTGTGGTTTCCTCATGAATTATTAATGAGGTTTTGAAATGATATAAATTTTTCCCAGTGTGTTATCGGAAAGCAGCCTTTGAAGAAAATTTCTTTAAAATTACAGGCCCATGCACGTACTACATAACCTTACACCAAAACTTTATGATAAAATTTAGCACAATAGAAATAAATAATTTCTGAAAACTTTTACAATAATTATTTAATACAGTAGATATTAAAAACCTGGAAATTGTTTAAACATATGTCTCTTTCTCGAAAACTTCACATGACTCAAATTCAGCAATGTCAATACCATCTTGTCCTTCGGGTATGCTGTCTGCAAGATCTCGCACCAAAGGCGAGGTGATACTACCATCCTTGCTATCCTCGCTACCCTCTTCTGGCGATGTCTTCCATTTTATCCGTGGGTCAGGAGTTAGATCAGGTTCATGCGAACTTATTTCCTTCAGGAAATTCTCCATTTGTCTCAGTGGTATGCCCCCATGCAAGGTTTTCAAAGGATGGATAAGTGAAAGTACACTGTGAACTTCTCCTTGGATTGCTATAAATAGATAATTTAGACGAAGCATTTTAAGAGGGCTGTCTCAAAATTTGGACACTTTTAGAATATAGCGTGCTTATTAGTATACTGGGTGTTGGTGTATGTATATGAGAATGTAAACCGACAAATCTCCGGCACTCCTATGGGGTCACCACTTTCCAGTTTCCTTGCTGAGGCAGTGATGCAAGATCTGGAAAGTAAAGCTGTTACAAACAATGACGACATTAAAACATGGGACAGGTATGTAGACGATGTACTTGCTACTGTCAAAAAGGACAAAACAGACGACGTCCTACTAACAATTAACAACACCACTAAGAACATCAAATTTACCAAAGAGGAAGAACATGACAACAAACTCGCATTTTTGGACGTCCTAATAACAAAAACATACAACGGCACTTTAACCACACAAGTTTATCGCAAGAAAACACACACTGATCAAATTTTAAATTACAATAGCAATCACCCAACACAACACAAAGTCAGTTGCATAAAGACTCTATTCAACAGAATGACACACATTGTAACACTGATCAATCCAAACAAGACGAACGCAAGTATTTATACTCTACTTTTTACAAAAATGACTACCCTTTAGACTTCATTAATAAGGGGCTACAACATAAACAACAAACTAACACGGACCGACTTAACCAAACAAAAACGAGGATTACACTTCCTTACATACACACTACATCAGAAATGGCAGCTAGACTCCTCCGACCTTTCAACATTGACGTTGCACACAAACCAACATGCAAACTTAGGTCCAACTTCACTAAACACAAAAACAAGACACATA
>CACRXK020017118.1:0-10857 GCA_902702795.2 Paramuricea clavata
GTTCGGCCTCCTCATTGGGCAGAAGGACTGTCCTTGTGAAAAGTTGAAATCGGGGCAGAAATAGGGGGGGGGGTACGATGATACCCATCTCTTCGCTGTTTAGCAATAAAAGTTGTAGTCTTCCCTATCTAGAATCCTAGCTCCAGTAAAAATGCCAATGGTTGCTGAAAGCACACTTGAACTTGAATTTGCGCAAATAGCAGCAATCATGACCGACTTCAAAGTTCAAATATGTGGCGCCAAGTGAGATTCATTCTTTTTACTACAAAAACGAAGACGTCGTGCTATTTTGCTGTTGTATTTGCGTGTACAGTACAATGTTTTAGAAAAATATTTTTTCGATCTAACAACATTAGACGAGTTTAAAAGTGGCTTTTTGTGGTTGTAACTTTTCTTCAAACCTCGTCATAAAATACGTGAATAGCGTTACAGGGTGTATAAAAAAACAGATTTGAATTGCTCTCAATTTCGCAAAACAGCCATTAGTATCCAGTTTTTAATATATATAGTTTCTTTGGGTACTTTTAATGTAGAAAATGAAAAAAATTTCTCGAACTCAAATTTTGTAAACCAGGGGGGGGGGTGTCTTTTCCAACAAACTAAAAATGGCTTGCGCAAGAGATTTAACGGGTTTAATCGTATTTTGAGTTAATGGGTGAAAAATGTGTTGGGTGTTTAATGGACCATTCCCCAATTAACCAAAATTTTGATCTAAACAAGTCTAGACAAAATTCCATCATAGTATGAAAGAGCATCACAAAATTAGTAATATTCCGAAGTTTCGTTGCGAAACGTTGTAAAATGCGGATAATATAACCTTGCGAAATTTGCAATTTTCAGTCATTTTAGATTACAAACGGGAAATGGTTCCCACTTTTCCAAAATTTTGATCTTAACTAGCCTAGACAAAAATTTCATCACAGCTTGAAAGAGCATCACAAAATTAGTAATATTCCAAAGTTTCGTTGCAAAATGTTGTAAAATGCGGATAATATAGCCTTGCGAAGTTTGTAATTTTCAGTCATTTTGTATTACGCACAGAAGTGGTAACCATTTCCCGTTTGTAATCTAAAATGACTGAAAATTGCAAACTTCGCAAGGCTATATTATCCGCATTTTACAACATTTTGCAACGAAACTTTGGAATATTACTAATTTTGTGATGCTCTTTCAAGTTGTGATGAAATTTTTGTCTAGACTTGTTGAGTTCAAAATTTTGGTTAATTGGGGAATGGTCCATTGCTGCACGAAATGTCAGACAATTTGCTTCAATTTAAGGCCTTGAACTATTCACGCACATTTGTTTCCTAAAAAATCAGCCTTTTGCAATGCCTTTGCATAATTTGCATATGTCAGCAAATGCAAATTAGGTAAAGGCATTAATTAAGCATGCGAAAGGCTGATTTTTCAGGAAAAAATGAATAGTTAAAGGACTTATATACTAAAGCAAATTGTCTGAAATTTTGTACAGTACTTAAAAACCCAACAAATTTTCCATCCATTAACTCAAAATACAATTAAAGTTTTTAAATTTGTGCGCAAGCCATTTTTAGTTTGTCGGAAAAGAAACACCCGCTGGTTTACAAAATTTGATTTGGAGAAATTTTTTTCATTATTCTACATTATAAGTACCCAAAGAAGCTATATACTTATATCAAAAACTGGATACTAATTGCTGTTTTGCGAAATTGAGAGCAATTTCAAATCAGTTCAGTTTTTTTTATACACCCTGTATATATGCAGCTAATTCAAAAAAGATTGTCCTTCCAACTCTAAACCTTATAGACCTTAGACTTCTTCGGATTTAAAAATGACTTCTGTTAAGCATTCAAATCGATTCTTCAAGTTCTTAAGAGAATGTTTATGAAATGTTCGAATGTTCGCGCTGTTCTTTGCGTTGCTGTATCGAGAGCGTCTGATTGGTTCTTGGGTTGTGCATGTGAGTGATTTCATTGGTCGAATGAGGACGCATTATGGGAGTTAGTGTCCATCAATAAAGAAGATGGTCGTGGGTCTTTGAGGATGTTACATTTGTGTGAATGTAGAAATACGTACTTGTTAATACCCACTATTTTTTTAAACTTGTTGGAAAGCAGCTTAGTGTAGTTAAATAAAGTTTATCATCGTCATCATCACTTATGCTTTGTCGCTCTAACACGCTTATAAAGCATTCTTTCAAATCCTATATAAATAATTTTAATAACGTGCTGAATATACATTCCTGTAAAAGAAGTCCTTAGTTCCTTACATATGTAATATATATACGCACTAACAAACAACGCGTCAGACATTAGAAGTTTCTACATCGCAAGATACGTGCTGCCGAAGGCGAAGCTAATTGACACTAGGAACGATATGCATTTTGTTAGCATAGTAATTTCCCCTAAACATAGTCTTAAAATATTGATTTATCATTTCTAAAATATCTTGTACTTTTTCCTATATAGAAGTATAGATAAATTCTGATATATTATGCTTGAAATGACAAACATGTATAAAATGTTAATTTACAGCGTTATATTGAATAATATTCTGTCAATTAATAATAATAATAATAGTAATAATAATAATGATACTTTATTTCAAATAACAATATATAATTACACTGGTATTTGAAAAAGGTAGACCTTGTGGTTAGCCCTATATTCAGGTCACCGTATTTGAATCTAATCTAGTATAAAAGGTTATAAAATATGTACAATTGAAGATATTATATCCACAGTATTCAGTAAGAGGAAAATAAATTTCTGTCCCGATCCAAAGGGGAAGCTAGCGTAGAAAAATTCACAGTTGGAGTTGTTTTAAGTAGTTTTAATATGTATTTAATATATTTTATTGTTTGTTTATAATCTTCTCCTAGATTATTTCTATACAAAACGTTTTATTTCAACGAATAAAGACTTGGCGGTTTATTAAGAATGTTCATCTTGCGTCAGCTGCATAATTGAGTTGTTTTCGCGTATTATTGTATGGCTAGTATTTTATTGTAGACTATATGTAGTGTTTTATTGCACTGAGTGGACAAACGGCCCCTTGAAAAACAGCATTTGCGCTGAAGGGTCACAGTTTTTAACAAACTTTCGTTGGTAGGGATCTTGCAACTACATGAAAAATACAAGGAGAAATTCGCCTGACGTTTCCAGCGAAGTCCCTTTGTCGGGAAGTTAGTACTAGCTAGGTCATAAATCTATACGTTTTTACATAAATTGTAATAATAATAATAAATAATTAATTGTATATGATTTTTTTCTGTGTTGGTGTTATGTACTAAGGTGAATATGTCTGTGATGTTACTGAGTGTACATCATGCACACACCGGGAAAGCTTAGCGTAGCTCAGTTTTGAAGAAAGCATTGGGCTAGTATTCCAAAGGTCGTAGGTTCGATTCCCACCGTGGCCAGGCATATTTTTCGAGCTTGCCCTGTGTGGATATACACCCAGAGTAACATCACACACATATTCACCTGAGTTTGCTGAGTACATAACACCAACACAGAAAAAAAATCATGATTACTAGATTGCATTGATGTCGAAGGAACTCGACTCAGTTCCGAAATATCACATGTCATTCGAACCGTCCTGACCGCGTAGCTCAGTTGGTAGAGCATTGGGCTAGTATTCCAAAGGTCGTAGGTTCGATTCCCACCGTGGCCAGGCATATTTTTCAAGCTTGCCCGGTGTGGATATACACTCAGAGACAGAGTAACATCACAAACATAACGATAATTCATGTTACAAGACTGGTTTTACACTATCTGGTTTCTGTGATTACAGTAGAATTTGAAGGATTTGTAAAGAATGTTTCATGAGGGAACTAACACAGTGATGCCTTCACACGAATTCTGCGGATTTGCTATATTTGGCTGAAAGAATTCGTCCTGACGTACTCGATATGCGCAATGGCGCGCGTCAAACATTTAAAATCAGGAAATTAACAGAATGGGAAATTAGCTGAGTGTCTGGAAACACGCCAGTCCGTGCGTGATTGTGACATTTGTGGACGTTGTTGCTTCCCATCAATATATTTGAACCGCAACCGGAAGAAATCTCAATATATTTTAGTATTTGACGCTATATTTAGAAATTAGTGGTCCATACCTCAAAACCATCAAACATCGCCTAATATTGTCCACGCATGACGTTGGACCAACGCAAGCCAAACATATCGGTGATAGACAAAAAATTATCGGTATTCGTGTTTTTCACCGAGTTGCATACGTAGTAGGCTATTCATGACTTGTCGTCTTCAGATAATGGACCATTTGCATTATAGACTAAATTTTGATCTAAACAATCTATTATATATATATTATATATTATTATATATATTATATATATTATAGACTAAATTTTGATCTAAACAAGTCTAAAATTTCATCACAGCTTGAAAGAGCATCACAAAATTAGTAATATTCCAAAGTTTCGTTGCGAAATGTTGTAAAATTCGGATAATATAGCCTTGCGAAATTTGCAATTTTCAGTCAATTTGGAGTTACGAACGGGAAATTGATGCCCCAACACCCGATTGGGCTGTCAATTTCCCGTGCGCAATACAAAATGACTTAAAAACGGCAAACTTCGCAGGGCTATATTATCCGCATTTTACAACATTTCGCAACGAAACTTTGGAATATTACTAATTTTGTGATGCTCTTTCAAGTTGTGATGAAATTTTTGTCTAGATCAAAATTTAGTCTATAATGCAAATGGTCCATTAAGTCACTATATACTGGGTATAGTTTTATTATGTTTCATTGTTGAATTCAACCACTGATCAAAAATACTGTACCAGTGAATTGACCAATCACAAAGCTACTCCTATATAACAACGTGATGACAATTACTTGCACAAGAAAACCACTAGACCACCACGTTTGTGATATTTTCGGCAGTATAGTTCAGACACAAACCACGACAGACCTACACTTTCACTGGAACACCACGTTTGAGATATCTTTTCAGATAGTTCAGACTGAAACCACGACAGCTTATTGTAGAATACTACCTACACTGGACCACCACGTTTCAGATATCTTTTCAGATAGTTCAGACTGAAACCACGACAGCTTATTGTAGAATACTACCTACACTGGACCACCACGTTTCAGATATCTTTTCAGATTGTTCAGACTGAAACCACGACAGTTCGCGTTCGCGATCACTTATTTTGCTTGTTAATCTGGTTTAATGAATTTAAGCGAGGATGAGAGTATACGTAAGTTGGCAGTCCGCATAACACTATCATGTATTTTACATGATTTAAATTTAAAAAAAATGATGATGGTGATGATGATGATGATGATGATGATGGTGATGATGATGACGATGATGGTGATGATGGTGATGATGTTGATGGCGATGATGATGGCGATGATGACGATGATGGTGATGATGATGATGGCGATGATGATGGCGATGGTGATGATGATGATGATGATGGTGATGATGATGATGATGATGATGATGATGATGTTGATGATGATGTTGATGATGATGATGATGATGATGATGATGTATTGTGAACAACGAAACGTTAGCCAATATTTTTTTTACTTTTATTATGTTTGGTTTTAATTTGCTGGGCTATGGGGCCAGTTGTTCAAAAGCTGGTTAGCTTAACCCTAGGTTAACTTCTTCACAAATCATGTCTGGATCAATAGGAGTTTTCTTTTCTGACATTTTGAAATAAATGGACGTGCAGAAATATGCAAACTAAAACAGTGGGTTAAATTTTAACCCTGGGTAAGCGCTAATCCACCTAATTGAACAACCGGCCCCAGCTCTTTATCTTTAAACTAAGATTTCCAGCCTGGTGTATCAATTGCCACAGTTTTAAATTTTAATTAATCTGCCAACTGTATGAATGCAATCTATGAACAAACCAAAACTAGTATGCCGCCACAAGACATACAGGCTATTTTTGAATATATTCAACTTTAACGGTCTGTACTAATATGCCAATAATAGGAACGCTTCGACGGGATTGATAGGCAACTACTTGAAAAATACAAGGAGAACTTCGACGGTTTCGAAAAGACACCAACTTTCTGACCGACGAAGGGTCATCGATCGAAACGTCGAGAGTTCCCTTGTATTTCAGTCAGACAGTTGCATTCTTACGGTCTTACCAATCCGAAACTTTCTTGTTTTTGAATAATATAATTATATAAATACGAAAGCTTATCATTGCAAACCAAACTAACAAAGACTGACAAACTATAACAGACAGTAATAATTAACAGACTATAAGTATAAACACCGATTTACACTACACAACTTTTGTCTAAAACTATCGCATATGCAACCTGCTTACAACTTGAGTTGTACTGACTACTGTGTATAAAATCTATGATAAAATCAAGATTCAAGCACACAACTCGCTTCAGACGTTGTCTTAGATGAATTGTGTGCTTGATTTACACAGTACAACACAAACAGTGTAAGCAGGTTGCTTGCGACAGTTTTAGGCAAAAGTTGCGTAGTCTAAATCAGCCTTTACAAACTCACGCGGCGAATAAAAAAAGCGATGGCAAGGCTTCGTTTAGGCATCTCAATAGCATTCACGATTCAACGATTTGACAGTGAGTGTAATTCGATCTGGGATTGCAGCAGAACCGATGATGTCACGAGCCTGCACGCAGGCTAGCACGTCACGTCTGAGGACACACTGTGAGGATAGTACTGAGGACAATCTGGCGTCGTGCGTCTCTCGTGCTGTGCGACGAGTCTGATCCAATTTGCGCATATTCACACGCTATTGTATACGTAGATCTATAACATCGTACGCTTTTGTATCAGACTCCTGATCTAATATCGCCCCCTTAGTGTATTTAAATTCCTGCAGGACTATAAGGTTATTTTAATTAAAATCAGCAGGAGTCAGCATTATATATTGTCAAATGTATATTGTCAAGCCATATAGCATGACATCTCAAACGTGCAGACCTATATATAGCATAACATCTCAAACGTGGGGGTCTTGTATACTAAAGGTAAGACAGAGTTTGCGCAAGACAAAAATTATGAATAATTTGTGGTCTAAGGGGGCGTATTCGCATACAACAGTGCATAAATTTTGCTTTCAAATATAGCAAATACCAGCATCGTTTTCTATAGTCTACAAGAAGCTGTCGTGGTTTGCGTCTGAACTGCTTAAAAAAGATATCTCAAACGTAGTGGTCCAGTGTAGGTATAATATTCTACAATAACCAGTCGTGGTTTGTGTCTGAACTACCTGAAAAAGATATCTCAAACGTGGCGGTCCAGTGTATAGGTAATATTCTACAATAAGCTGCCGTGGTTTGTGTCTGAACTATACCTGAAAAAGATATCTCGAACGTAGTGGCCCAGTGTTGGTATAGACTATAGTATTCTACAATAAGCTGCCGTGGTTGAGCTATCAAGTCAGCTATAGGGCGAACACAAATTAAGTTAAGTGTACTTGACTAATGAGTCACTAAGATTATTGTTTAGATCATATAAATTATTAGCACTTGACTAATAAGTGCTCTTACTGGCCCTCTATGTCACTATGACTGAAAAGACATTTCAACTTGATCGTGCAGCTATCCAATATGAAAAAAGTTAGTTTAATTTAGGTTTCCTCCTGTTAGTCAAGTGGTCAACTGGCGGCGTTAGTCTGATCACAAGATACTGAAGATAGTGTTAAATCTTTTCATCATATGTAGACGTCTTGTAGAATTGAGAAAGAATAGTTTGATTTCCTTTCTCAACGATCTGCTGACCGCAAACCGCGACCACAACAGACTGAACTTTTATACACGTATATATAAAATCTATTAACACCGCTCTATTCTTTTGTTCAATTGCCAAGTGCATGTTTTTTGTTTATTTCTTTTCACAACCCCTGAGGAAAAAGCATGTTTACCATCCGTTAATAACATAAATCCTTCATCTGACGACGCGGATATATACTCCCGCGAGTGTTGCTAACCCGAATCAACAACGACCGACGTGACACAGCTTCTAGTAAACACTCTTCTATGCTGCGTGGTTTCAGTATACGTGATATTGTTTAGATCATATACTCTATCCTTTAGATATAAACACTTGAGAATGACGCGACGATTTTTGAATCGGGTTACAAAGTTCGTTTGCCTAGATTACAAATCTTCAACTATACTATGTATATACATATCATGTCTGGTTTAAGTATGAATACATTTTTTTATTAAAAAATTTAAAAAACACAGACATAAAATATATTCTAAAAATTATGTTCCAAACGTTTCGCCGGTGAGGGCTTCTTCAGTGGGATGTTCACGCCTACGGCTCGAGTTTGTATATCCGATACAACACGGCCGCTCATGTTGTAAATAGTTGTATATAACTGTTTGTGTTTCGTAAACCAAAATCTTAAGCTATATATATATATATATATATATATATATATATATATATATATATATATATATATATATATATAATTTGTTATCTTAAAATGTTTCAATTTCTCGCTACTTTAAGTTTCATGTCACTATTTGTGACAATCATCAGGCGATTAACATTATTAAATTAAAACTTTAATGAATTTTAATTTATTTTTTTTTAATTTTAATTTTGATCGCCTGATGATTGTCACAAATAGTGACATGAAACTTAAAGTAGCGAGAAATTGAAACATTTTAAGATAACAAATTAATTCGCTCTGCTAAATCTATAACGAAAAACAAGACTGTTTATATATATATATATATATATATATATATATATATATATATATATATATATATATATATATATATATATATATATATATATATATATATATATATATATATATATATATATATATATATTTAAAAAACTCATTAAATAATTCATGAAGAAAATACAAAAGAAATCACGGGCGTGAAGGAGTCTGTATATGTGATACAGATTCATGTTGATTTACATAGACTTTAACTTTGATTTTCTTGGCTTAGACAACGTTTATTTTTAAAATTACTTCGCCAATGAACTCGTCGTTTTTTTAAGCCATTTACAACATTCGCGTCCGTATATATATATATATATATATATATATATATATATATATATATATATATATATATATATATATATATATATATATATATATATATATATATATATATATATATATATATATATATATATATATATATATATATATATTCCTTGCTGGGAATCGCTAATAAATTCATTAATTTTTTAGCAATTCCCAGCAAGCCTTTCGCGCTCGTATTCGACTTTTAATGGTGAGTTGCCGGTTCGCAGGCCCCCTTTGTTTTGCGCGGCCAATTGCCCCCTGGCGATCCCATAATACATTGCATTTGCAAATAATTCAATGTATTATGGGATCGCCAGCAATGTATTATGGGACCGCGCAAAACAAAGGGGGTCTGGGAACCGGCAACTCATCCATTGAAATAGCTGTATACCAGGGGCCGGTTGTTCAAAGGTGAGTTAGCGCTAACCCTGGGTTAAAATTTAACTTGCTGTTTTAGTTTGTGTATTTCTGCACGTCTGTTTATTACAAAACTTCAGAGAAGAAAACTCCTATCGATCCAGACAAGATCTCTGAAGAAATATTTCCAAATTTATAGACAAGCTGTCAGGAAGTTTGTTTTGCCGAATTTTAAGTTAACCTAGGGTTAAGTTAACCCAGCTTAGAGCAACCTGCCCCAGAGCTTCATTTTTCTGTGCATGCGGACAATGCACGAGGCAGATATTTTACGACTGTAGCCTTTGATCTGTTACGTAATCACGCATGCATGGTTACATAATCAGCACGCCTTACTTGTCTTTCAGCGGAGTGTTCATTTCATAAAAGCCTTTGCTGATTGTCCAGCGATTGGGGATTGCCGGGATTTATTCACTGCGCGACATCAGTTCTGTTCTTTGTCATTGTGACATTTTTAAGTGAAATATAGGCCAATTTATATTACACAACTTTTGCCTAAAACTGTCGCATGCAACCTTTACAACTTGAGTTGTACTTGTACTCAGTGGTGCCTAAGGGAGCGTTCATTATTTATACCTGGGGTCGATACCGAAGAGAAGCGAAAAACACTGTAAATTTTTTATTTACCCAACCTCAACATTGGTCAAAATAATGTTTACCCAACCGCCATGTGTTACTGTACTTCATAATAATTAAACACACAAGATTACGGTGACAGAAATCAGAAGTTGCCTAAATTCTAAAAGCTCACTCACACTCAAGTTCACTGAGTGTGCCGAAGCAATCACGTTCCTGCTGATCAATAATAGAGTCCTTCCTTAATCACTGATGGTCTATATTGGTACAGAATGTATTTCTTCATATTCTGCAATGCATGCATGGTTTTACTTTAGTTTTATTTTATAGCTGACAGTCAGACAGACAGCCATAACTGATTTTTTTACCAAACCCATGAGCTAGTCAAAAACTTGATTACCCAACCCATATCTCTTCGGTACCAACCCCGAGTATAAATAATGAACGGTCCCTAAATTACTTTGAATTTGTACTCGAGTAAAAGTAGAAGTAATTAACAATAAAACGACTTGAGTAAGAGTAAAAAGTACTGGAAGCAAAACGTACTTAAGTAAAAAGTACAAAGTATCCTTAAAGCTTAAAGCCTAGTTTCCAATTGGTCGTTAGTTGTCGCTGGCACGACAAGTGGCTGATGTAATAGAGTGTCAACAAACTTTATAAAACTCTGCAATCATTAAGACTGATTTGCATATAACACACAAAAAGACTATTATTATATTAGACTATTTCACATATACCGCTTGTCGTGCCAGCGACAACTAACGACCAAATGGAAACTGGACTTAAAAAATACTTGAAGTACAAAGTAAAAGTAGTATTGTCTGTAGCTTGTTGGG
>CACRXK020017119.1:0-10857 GCA_902702795.2 Paramuricea clavata
ATTTGGGTAGTTTGAGGGTTAAACCGCTGGACTCCAATTTGGTTAACAACTGTTCGAGTTGTTTATAGTGGGACTGTCGGTCATCGGACCATAACCAGATGTTATCTGAGATGTTTGCACATCTAGGAATGCCCTTGATAAGTTCATGGATTATCTCGTGGAAGTATTCGGCAGAGGGTGATGCTCCCATTATCAAACGCTTGAAACGGTGGGGGCCCTCGTCGGGGGTGGTAATCCGTCTTTGTGTGGAAATGCTCCACCGCAGTTTCGGCAGGTTTTCTTTCCGTCCGGTGGTGGTTTTCGTCTGCGATTGAATGCACCCCGTGGTTGCGATGCTGGTGGCTGGCGGTTTCTTTCCAATGCGTTTAGGTCTGTGTTTGCGTTTTCTAGTCGTTGCGCTTGTTGATCCGTAATTTCTAGCGAAGTTCCGTGCGCTAATGAGGCTTTTAAGTCCATGCTTTCACGAAGGGCTTTCTTTCGCAATCTTGGGTCTCGTGTCTTGTGGATGATTTGTATTTTAATCTCTTCGTCTTCGTTCGCGAATTCACAGTCTGTTGCCTTGGTTTTGAGTCTTCGATAATACGCAGTTAGAGTCTCGTTAGTTTCTTGTGTCAACTCGCGAAATTCGAATATAGCTACATCTTTGTTTCCACGCGGAGTGAAATACTGCGTTAAACTGTCGACGGCTGATTCATACGTTGTACCGGTGTCTGGCAGAATGTCGAAGATATCGTTTGTTGCTTCGCCAACGTATGTCAAGAGAAGACCTCGCCGGATGGTCGAGTCGAACTCTCGAAGGCTGATGAGTAGGTTTTCAAAACGCCGTATCCATTTCTTCCATCGTTGAGACACTGTTGCTGAATCTGTGATTGGGTCAAATGGGGGAAAAGGGGGTAGACCACTTCTAGGAGCGTTAAAACTTTGTGTTGTAGGGTTTGGTTGTTTTGATGCCGGTTGGTCTTTCCCTGAAGATGTAGCACTTTCATCATCACTCATGTTTGTTAGTTATCCTCGTCGCCACTTTTGTATCTTGCTTGTTTGGGTTATAGAGACCTCTAGCATATATGCTACTCGCACTAGTTGTAATCAAAGACTAATTTATTGATAGAATTAAGTAAATATATATACAAGCATTGACAGGCAATTAGGATATATGATATGGGTGTGCGTGTGAAAGGTTAAGCCTGGAATGAATTAAGTACAGGATACAACAGAACTTTAAGTTTACATTTAATACTTCATAATTACAATGTCTATACTGCTATTTTTTGAATTTGTAAAGAACACAGAGACAGAGTATTTTATCAAAAGATGGTGCAGGTGAGAGTCGAAACACTGTTATTCATACAGAAATATTTCGCGTTCTAGATTGAATTTTAAAATATCCCCCGAAAAGAAGAATACAGGGTTTATCAGAATTTGTCAGTTTTGGAGTAAAAAGTTTAATATCGAATGGCATGGAGGGAGTAAAGCAAGATTGTTATTTTCTCACTCACTTTGTTTCGAATTTCGGGTACTCTGATTGAAGGACGCAAAATGTAACCAAATGCGCTGATTGGCTAACATTATTCACCCTTATTTTCCAGCAGACGTGTTTTAATGGCAAAATATTGATCTCGCCCAGGCGATATCCCATCTTCATGATTCGCTATTTTGCGAAGCAAAGCTGGCAAATGCAGTACAACTTCAAGTTATCAGTAGCCTGCTCACAGACGTTGTTATTCTTACGTCAAGCGACGAATTACTACCGTCTGCTTACCCGAGCGCCAAACTGAATTCCGCTACGTCGACCAATCAGAATTTACCTTCCAAATTCTGGAAAGTGACGTCATTGATTTAGGAGCGGAATAAATATTAAATATATATTTTGAAAGCAGTCGTCGGTTGAATTTTGGTCAAAATTGCACATAATACTTGTCCAGGTAATAAAATGCACCATCAATGATCAGATTTGGATATTAAAGATGTTCGGTTATATTTAAAACGCGGACAGGATTGGCATATTTAACATACTGTATGAAGCTAGACAGGCGAGACAGCATCAAATGCCGAATATATTTCGCTGAAATTTGAACTTTTGACGGATGTTTATCTTTATAAGACAACAGAACTTGGAAGACAGAAAATTTGATATAATACTGTGGCTTAGAAAGCGAAATATTAGCTTCAAAGTAAACTAATTTGCTGTTTGAACAACCACTTCTGAATGTAAACGGTAAACACAACACAAACCCGAGAAACTTGTATTAAAATTGCACCGTGATGAATTTTCCAATTCGCCCAAACTTTGAAACGTTTATACTCTAACTTGGCTATACTTTTCTACATGACAATGAGAGCTTAATCTTTCGAAGTTTTCGTCGAAGTCATGGCGTATAGGAAGTATCAACAGCAACATTTCGACATATCCTGATATACTCGAGTTTCCCGATTGATTGTTTGTCATTGACATTGTTAACAAAAATTTAAATTCCGCCTGCTGCATTGCTTTAGCACTTCATATACACCAATTGTTTGCTGAACATGCGAGAAGATGATCACAATATTATTCTACGTAAACATCGTGAAGTTCAACGCAATAGTTTCCAAAATATATCCACGCAAGTAAACAAATTTCAAGTTTCAACGCAAACAATATATTCCAATGCATGTGCAAGGGCTTTCCCCAGTAGCTAATCTCTCAATAAGGCGGCTTCCAATTGGCTCTAGCTCTTTTGAACACTGCCAGATGATTGGCTCCTAAAACAAAGGGAATTGAATATGCAGCTCGGGTAAGCAGACGGTAGTAATTCGTCGCTTGGCGTAAGAATAACAACGTCTGTGAGCAGGCTAGGTTATCAGTGGAAGGAAAGGATAAACATTGTCTGAATTATATTTTAAGTTACGAGGGACATACATCTGCTTGATAATGCAGCTAATTTAAACACGGCGCGACTCAATTAACCTTTCTCACGAAGGCCTTCAAAGTCCGCCGTTTTTGGGGTACTGTCTGCCCTCGTCAAGAATCTAAACAATTCAAACGTGAACAGTGACTTTTAGAAGTTATAACTGTAACTGTAAAATTACCATTATACAAACAACTATACAATACTAAAGAGTTGTAATTCGTGGTGGGAAGACTCTCAAACTTGGGAGAGGCAGTACCCCCGAAAAAATGCCGGGAAAATAGGCCGCGAGAAAGGCTGATTTGCAGAGATTTTAACAGAGTTAAAGATCTCATCTCATATTAAATATTTTGGCTTCAAAATTGGCTGATTTAATACATATATGTCATTTACCAGCTGGGAGATCCGTACGGAAAAAATATTTTCCCGAGGTCTCAGACGTGGCCGGAGACCGAAGGACGCTTCTGAGACAGAGGGAAAATAATTTTCAAGTACGGCGGACCTTATAACGGTAAATGATGTACTTATTTTTTGCACGATGCTGAATGAAATTTATAAAAAACTCCAGTGTTGCGAACTAGGATTTAGATAGTTGTGATTGTTACCTTAGTTCAAGCCTGGCTGAAATATTGCTATAAAACGACACGATGAAAAGTATTGTTTATTTATAGATGTTGTAATACACAAATGCTTGTCTACTCAACAAGAAAATAATAAGGTAAACTCATCAAAACTATTTAATTTCCTGATCAACAAATTCTACTTGCCGAAAACATTGTGTCCATGACAACATTTATACGTCAAAATATAGGACTGAAATAAGTCGACTATAGAAATCATGTTTAAACATGCCGTTTTAAAGTATTTTTAATTTTTTTTTTTTAAACATTTAGCACTGATATTTCGATAGTTATATGTAAAATACTTGGGGTTTTTTTCCGCATTTACGTCGGCAAGTACATCTCGGGCACTAAATGCATCGAAGTCAGTTCAGCCTATTTTCCCATCTCTAGTATCCATTGAGAGGTTTTGTTCAACTTTTTAGATATTTTTTTTAGTTTCAAAATCATCTTCACTCCTCGGTTTGTGATACGGAGTTCTCGTCAACTAATTAGAAGGCACCATTTATGTTGCAGACATATGGGATTACGGACGAGGAAAAGATGGTTCCGCAACGTCATAGATAACTACAGGGTGTATAAAAAAAAGGTAATCGAACTTCAGCGCGCTATTGTATCTGAATTACTCTGCGTATGAACGAGATTTTTTCACATTCGGAAAGATCTTTTTTTAGCTGTTGAATGATATCTTCTTCATGCCAAATGGATAAAAAATGAGCAAATACGAATCCGATAAAAAATGTTAGTCAGAATCGCATATTTTCACCGTTGAGTGTTGGGTCTAAATCCATTGAAAATGAACCCCCTTTAGGACTTAAGTTGATGGATTTCACTTCATTAAACTGCACACATATTCATAATTATTATTTAAGTAGGAATAAATCTTAGCTAAACTTTTTCTTTTGTTATGCATTGTTTTAATTAGGCACAGAGGTGAAAATATGCGATTTTAACTAACATTTTTAACCGGCCTCGTACATGCTAATTTTTTCTCCATTTGGAGTGAAAAGCATGTCATTCAATAGCTAAAAGCCTGATCTTTCCGAATAAGAAAAACAATTGTTCATACGGCGAGTGATTCACGTATAATAGCGCGTTGAAATTCGATTACCTTTTTTTAATACACCCTGTATAGGCAAGACAATACCCCCCCGCCCCCCCTTATACCACCTTCGGCTCGACTGATACAACTTACCTCAACTTTTTATCATTTCTTTATATCACAAAAGTTAAAACCTCAATAACTCATCCAATAACTATTTATTAATAACATATTCAAAAATGTTTGAGACAATTGCAGTTTTGACTTACGTCTTACAGCGAACCGTCCGCTGACAAAGTGTCCCTGCTTTGCCTTTGTTATAACACGTTTTACAACGCTAACTGTTTGAAAGTGTCACTGTTTCCAATTTAACAAACGGTAGAAGCCGTATTTTCGACACGAACTCAAATTTATACTTGATGTAGCATAGTATGAAGCAATCCGTGGCGTCATACGAGGATTGATTTCAGCTGAATCGTTGATTTACCCATTGTTTTTCCATCAATCAGATAAGTTTAATTGTGACAGATTTTTGAAATGTTGTTACGCAGGTTTTTGCAATGTTGGTACAGAATTGTGCACTGCTGTTTACGATTGAGAATTTTGTAATATTTTTAATAAATGCTTATGAAGTTAATACAATTCATTTAATGACACTGAGCTATATAATCATCCTAGCTGACAATACTAATATAATCACAAAGGTCTTTGAGACCAAACCTATTATACGTCACAGTCCTGTTAAATATTTACCTACGGTAAAGTTCAATTGAGAATAATTCCAGTCACTATAATCCAGTTCGAGATATTTCATATCACGAATAAAAACTGTTTCACTTCGGAATATTTCATATCACGATGAAAAAATGTTTTCAATGAAAGCATAAACTTCTTATCCAGTTAACATCAGGGTGATTTTGCAAAAATAAAAGGAAATTATCATCCAAGTCATTTTTACTTATCTTTAGTGGTTTTTCATAGATTGAGCTTTATGCAGAGCATAGTAAATTCCCTTCATTGCTAAAAGTTGTTGATGTGTACCACGTTCAACCACTCTTCCTTTACGGATCACACAAATGGCATCAGCGTATTGGATGGTAGATAATCTGTGAGCGATAACAAGAGTAGTTCGTCCAATACTAGCTTTATCCAGAGCTTGTTGAACCACCTGAGAAAGAAGACAAAACAATGGTTGATTCAGGTGTACAGTTGTGCAGTTCGTTTGATGGGGGTTAAGAATTTTGTGCTGTAAACCGTTATCGTTCGTTATAACATGTTGGTACAGGCAGACCTACGCGAGGAATTTAATTTTTCTATACATGTGTCACAAAGAAATGCAGCTGTGGCCCAGTAGCAAGAACTTAATTCTGCCTATGAGAAAAGTGAGGTCAAGATGGGAGGATTGACATCCTCAACGGGAGGATTGACAATGAAGGTCTGAACGGTCTTAATACCATTTTCCCCCAGCTAAGTCCAGTCTTTGTTTCTATAACGGACACTAAACAAGTTATCAGTTCATAAAGACATGCATATAGTGTTATTCTTTAAATCGATGTTAAAATACAAAATTTAGGCACTCTCTTTTATTTAATCAAGCACTATTCTATTTAATCAAAAATTTATTTAATCACTATTCTGTTTAATCACTATTCTGTTTAATCAATAAATTATCAGTGAAACAACGAAAATATTTTTTTTTTAAATTTTATTACAGCTATCATTACAAAATGTCGGTTTGTCAATGAATGAAGTTAAAATTAAAAAACGATAAAAACACAAACAGCTACAACTGGAATATTTAGTTAGCCACAATCAAATTGCTGAAGTAACTCTATGATCAATCAATAGATATAGAGAACTCATCACGTAATCATGCAATGAAAAATACATGCATTTATTAATCCCAAATAACCTTGGCATCTGCATGCAGTTTTGGTACCCCCGTATTCAATCATATATCGATAGCCTGTTGACTTTTCATCAATCTCACGAATTCAATATTATCTCAGGTTTCACGACCGTTTAATTAATTTCGCAGCAGAATAAATCATTTTGTCTTTATTGTCGTGACCGCTAGTGGCTAAGTATAGAGGCTATATAGTCGAGTATGGAGTATAAGCGCGCGGCCGTATATCCAATGACTATACACTGTATATAATGATATAGAACGCAAGTCAATTTAAAAGATTTTGGTTCGAATCACACAGTTATAATAAATATACTTTGCCATAGGGTTATCACATGTTACTTTTAGTCAATAGCTAAGTTTATATTTAATGACTTTAATGGAGGCGGATATTAACATGTAATAATTAGCATCACAGTGAATGACTTTGTGTTTGTTTCCTTCGCTCAGTTTACATATAAACTACAAGTGTTTGAAATTGTATTCGACCTGATATAGTAATAAATTTGACTTTAAAGTCCGTTGTGTGTGCGACTATGATATATAATTTAGAATGTTGCATAACCCTTGTTATAACCATTTCACAGCATTTTATGCGAGTTTAATATATTCTTTGTTATAAAAATCATCGTTTTGCCTTTGATAAAGAAAAAAAATGCTTACTTGGATTAATTGTAAATTGCTTGTGTAAATGGAGTTGGGAATACCTACTGACACGACAAAATACATTACACGTATTTCGGAGAAAACAGAACATACGTTCTGAAGTATTAATTAATAGGATTTTGAAAAACCTGGTGAAATTATAATTGAAAATAAGTAATTATTCACAACACCCACTTTCTAAGTCACAATCAATAGTCAGATCACAGTCTGGCAAAATTAGTACACATAATGATTATTTTGTGATCATAGGTAACGAGTGTTTTTCTTCAAACAGCTGAATTATTTCTATAACATGATAGCGGCGACGATGCTAATTTGTATGAGTCATTTAGAAAAAATTCAGAAAGTGGAAACAGTGTGTGATAAAAAGTAATTAAGTGATCCGAATCGCTGAGCATGTAATTATCTGCTTAGTGTTTTGGTTAAGCCCGACATGTCACATCCACCTATAGAAAATCAACGACCAGAACTAATTGCAAAAAAGTTGAGTCATCGTTCTGGCGAGGGTACATAAATATAGCAAAAAATCTCATTCAATCATTTATTGGACAAAGTTCCGCTGTTTAAGTCGTCGTGAAGTCATGCATCTGTGAAAAATTCTGTTGTAAAGTTAAAATCATGACGCTGCGTACTCGCACCAAATGTCAGGGGGCAAAATTCTCTTTGGTTTATTTTGAAGTAGACGAAACTTATTCAATAGTGGAAACGCGCAAGCTTCAGATGACTATGCCTGGAGCTCTCAAAGAACAAGGAAGGAAACTTAAGGTTAAGAGCGGCCGATATACGTCTTTGAGGCAGAGATTGTGGAACTAAATGGTAAGTATACTCTACGCAATGTTATAGATGGTGATAAAAACCTCAGAGATTATGCCCAGGCAAATGAATATAATTTCAAACGCCTGGTGATAATCTCGCAGGTTCAGAAATGGTAGCCTAAGCACATGCGTGAATGGAATTAATAGCACAATATATTATATATTGATATTATTTAATGTTGCTTATCGTAGATGATAAAGAGCGTTTGGAAGAAACGCTACAAGTAATTGAATGTGAAGAAACTTTCGAATTCGACAAAGATCCCTTTCCTGCGCCACAGCCGATCCCAGTAAATGAAAAGCCAAGCGAAGCTACAGCTGATGAAACGGCAAGCGAAGCTACAGCTGATGAAACGCCAAGCGAAGCTACAGCTGATGAAACGCCAAGCGAAGCTACAGCTGATAAAACGCTAAGCGAAGCTACATAATATAGAATATTATATAAACATTTCGAGAAATTTTACTGTATTTGAAATTGTTATTTAGTGAATTGAATGTAGATGCAGTTCTATGTAATATACTATAACCAGTTCGTTAAAATATCAATAAAATATTGAAGTATTTTATGTTTCGCAAGCAAGTTTCCGCACATTATTTCAGGCAAGCTCGCTGTAAATTTGAAGGCGTTGGATCGACTCCAAAAGTGTCATTATGAATAACGCTTTTGGGGTTGATACAACTCAGTGAAATATACAGTTAGCTACCACGGTTTTTGACTATGTCCATATGCCTAGTATATTAGTATAGACCAAATTTTGATCAGCCTTATAAAGCCTTCTTCAAGTACGCTTAGGCATAATAGTCTTTTTTAATTAAACTTGAATGCATTAGTGAGAACAAATTTATGAGAAGCACGTTCTCTCCTTTATCTGTTCTTATAGACTTGGTGAATGATTGTGGTTTTTTGTGTATTACTATTACGATTTACTCCATTCGCTCCATTTCTAACACCGCCAGCTTAGAGAACCAAAACAAAACTAATATTGGCATGGGCACAGTATTTCATTTTTTTTTATCAAAGGCAAAAGGGTGATTTTTAAAACAAAACAAAAAACTCACCTAAAATGCCGTGAAATGGGTTATGCAACATTCTATATATATCATATTCAACGACACAACGGACTTTAAAGTCAAATTTATTGCTATTGTAGTTTATACGTAAACCGAGCGAAGGAAACGAATACAAAGTATTTCACTGTCATGCTAATTACATTAAAGTCATTAGACATTAAATATAAACTTAGCTCTTGAATACAAACAACCTATTATAGCCCTATGGCAAAGTATATTTATCGTAATCAGAAAACATTCCTTGCTTCGAAAGAAGGATTTGAACCAAAATTTTTCAAATCGACTAGCACTCTATATAGTGTGGTCATTTGGCTACTCGATACTCGACTCAGCCACTGCTGCGAAATCTAAAGTTAAACGGCCGTGAAACCCAATATAATATTGAATTCATGAGAATGATGAAAAGTCAACAGGCTAGTAGCTACGTACGGATCTACAGTATATGATTGAATACGGGAGCACCGAAACTTGAAAATGAGCAGATGCGAAGGTTATTTGGGAGATGGCGTATTTATCATTAATTACGCGGTGAGTTACTTGAGCAATTTGATTGTGGTTGAAATATGTCAGCTCTGTTCGTGTTCGTGTTTGTGTTTTCAGCTCTGTTTGTTTGCGACCGTATATTTCCTCTAAGTTGGTAAAATTCAATCATTCCGATAAACCTTGGGTGACACCAGCCTTTAAAACCCATAAGAGATCGTCAGAAAGCATTCTACAGCAGCTACCTCCTCCGCAGGCGCTTAGGGAGCATTTCGGGCAGGTTCGGAAAATGCGGGTTGCAGGCGAGAGCGCCTGCCGAGTAATGCTTTCAAGATGGCGTATGCTATAAATCGAAATTTTCATTTTGACTTTACTATTATGACTTAATATACAATATACATACCAGCACTGATCTAATAGATCTAAATAATATTTAGAAATAGCATCCAGTGGTTTTGGCAGACTAAAAAGTACTTATAACTAGCCGCCGCTTTTCTATGACGATGGAGACTGTCTAATATAAAGTGTTTATACAAATTATGCCAATGCAAATACAACATCAACGATATTATATCCGCTTTCTATATATTTTGCGACTAAGCCTATGATAAGCCATTTCAAATACTTTAGATAAGATTCAAATATCAGTCTACATGAAACATTAAAAGCACAATTTGAAAGATAAATATGGTGAAATTATATTTGCATATTAAAAATATACATTTACAATGTAAATAGAAGTAATATAGCGTCTCATTGTTCGCTTGTTCTTTGTCTTTTGAGTATAATAACACAATGTCTGCATGTAGAATCTCCATTACCACAAAAATCTACATACCAAGTCCATTTCAGAAAACGATATATTGAGAGTATCCACATCGCTGCCGTCGAACGATGTGCACAACATATCAATTGTCAACATATGGCGTTATTCAAGCGTGTCCTGTTCATAGCGATCGATATCATTGTGTTACGACTGCTTGTTATGAATTGCATTATAAAACGCGTCAATGATCTACATGATATTTAATCAGGTAAAATACATACATATTTCCATTTCACAGAATGACATATTATTAAGAACGTCAACACCGTCGAAATCCTCTATTTTTCCCTCTGTTCGTCGCTGCTTTCGGCCATGACTGCCCTGAAGTATCACAAATACTCTACCATACACGGGACAATAGTTTTGGGATAGGATGGTTCATATTTCACGAAGATTTTTAAGGATTGAAAACCGATGCCCGAGAAACGTCACTTCTGCCCAGGAACCGACTATTATTCAGCAGGCCTTTCGTCGCCTTCCGTTCTTCCCTGATCTCAAATTTCACGCCCGCAAATTATTCCCGCCCGCATCGAAAGGCCTGCGGAG
>CACRXK020017120.1:0-10856 GCA_902702795.2 Paramuricea clavata
CATTCAAGAACTTAATCTTATTCAAAATGGCAGTACCGTGGATGCAGACTCAGACACATCAAAAGAAATTATTGCCAACTGGCTGTGGGATATCAAACAGGAAAGAGATAGTTCTACTTGAACAAACCATCAATGGTTGCAACAAAATTATGTCTATAAATTGTTCTACTGCATGCAAAAATCCACAAAGGTACCTTTTGCTTAAAATTGACCAGATTTGATTTTAATTAAGCATTCCAACCTGGTCATATTGTTGTATGTATATGTTATGGCTGTTATAGAAATTAGATGTTATGTTTGAAATAGTTTATCATAGACAAAATACTATGTCTGTAAATTGTTCTACTGCATGCCAAAAGACACATTTTGCATACCATTGGCCAGCTTGGATTTTAATTAAACATTCCATCCTGGTCATATATTGTTGTATTTATAGCTATGGCTGTTATAGAAATTAGATGCTATGTTTGAAATAGTTTATCATGGACAAACTTATTAAAGACCAGTAGTAATATAGGGGCCGTTCGGGCCTTATTTTTGTGGTGGCACATCATCATTAGCATAGAATGTGGTGGTGCAACGTCATTAACATACATCATAATTATATGCAATGACGTCACACGGGCATGTTTAGGCAGGTAATGACGTAACACGGGCGAACTTAAACAAGATCGGACAAAACTTGCTGACTAGACATTTTTTAGCGTCCCCCCATGTGTGCAATACAATAGAGGGATTAATCTTGGCTTACTATGATTGGTTGTTTGATTTAACAAGCATCTGTATAAAATCGACAAGAGGTTTCTGATAGTTTGCATGTATAAAAGTATGAAATAGAAGTTAGTTTTTAAAATCTGCCATTAGCTCGGTTGGTAAAGCAACAAACTGTAGTTATTACCAAATCAGTCACCGGTTCGACCCTGGTACAGTAGAATTTTTTTTGCCTTACAACCATGTAGCTTTTAATTCTTTTAATGAATTTGATGGCTCTTAAAGGAGCCGTTTTGAGCAACAAGTTTCCAACCGGAAATAACAAATCACAACATATGTCAAAACCGAACTAAGCAGTTGCTAAGTTAACATGGTTGTCAACATCGTTGTTTATTATATGGTCAATATTTCCATGTTTTTCAACATTATTTAGCGAACTTTCCACACTGGGGTCAACAGCTCCGAAATTGTTTCATTGGGGGCACGCTGTGGATTTTGGGTAATTTCTAATTAAATCATATCAATACCGAAGAGAATATTATAGCAAACGACGAAATGTTGCTTAGGCACGCTAAGCATGCATGTGGCTACTGCTTTTAGTGCTGTCTAATAGACGATCCCTGTATTTATTCCGTATTATGATCATGAATATAACTATCAGAATACTTTTATATTTTTATATGTAAGTTCAAGATAGCTTCAATATGCTACATCAAGGTAGCTTTAAATTTCTCAGTTCTTTTGACAGCTCCGGAAGTTGAGTGTAACACGTTCCTTTGTGGTGTTCATGTAATTAACACTTGGTACGCTCAGTCAGACTGCTGGCAGCGATCTGTGCAAACTTTCGTTTCAGTATGATGTATCCTTGTTCTGTTCTGCTCATACGTTCTGTGCAGGCTTACATTCCACGATATTGCTGGAGGTGCAAAACATTGGGGCGAGCGCTCGGCCAAGCCATGGCTGCCATATATCTTACTAATGAGTGAGCAATAATTTTGTGTGGACATTTTGTTGATTTTCTTACGCTATATTTAAAGATACTCCAAATTTTTGTATTCTGGCTGATCTGTGTGTATTTTCAAACTACTGGTAAAGATTTCAATGGAATCTGATTGGGGGGAAAACCGTGAATATGCTGATTTCTTCGACACCTTTCGGCGAGCTGTTTACAGTGGATTCACGACAGCGAAACGCCAGAAACAGGGCTATTACGTCTCTGTTTAAACATAACAACATTACAAAAGAATCATGTTTAAAAACAAGAATTTTGAATTCTGCTTGACAATAATTTCCTTTACCCAGTAAAAAACCCCATAAAAACTGAAGTAAATCGGTGTATAATTCATTTTAATTATGTCCTACACTACTATATTTCTACACATACCAGGGCTGACATGAAAAATAGAGGCATTCTGGCGAGTAATATCTTTAGAAAGATACAATTTGAGTTGGGCTTGCAGAATGCAGCAATAAGACTTTGATCTGGAGATCAATTTGGTGTTTTGTTAAGCCTATTTTTCAAAAATAATGAAAAATGAGAAATTTCTGTGCAGCAGATAAATCCCATGCGGGCGGGGATGAGAAACATGATATCAATTTTCATTGGCTTTATATGACATAGATATAAGAGATAAACTTATAAAAGTAAGTGAATCCAAAGGGTATATATTGAGAGATATTGAGAGTTTTAGTTGTTTATATTTTATGTTCTCATAGGAGATTATATTGCAAATAGTCAGTTTACTTTGGCTGTTTATGGCTACAAAAGACAAGCTTGAATATGAGGATTTCGTTGGGTTTACAGCATGTTGAACTTGTGGCAAGAGCATTTAAAGCGTATGAATTGGGTGCTCCAAATAAATTACATTGCCCAAATTTCGAATTTTTCTGAACATAAACTCTATTTCATATTCATTTAAAAAACACTTGTTATCAAATGAAAACGAAATGCAAATTGCATTGATATAAACTGTCCTATTTGCACATATAATTATCTTTATTTACTGATTATGAACTGATTATCTTTAGTCTATAACAAAATTATGATGTTTCTGTAAATATAACATAGTCTAAGGATCTTAACATTACCAGAAGGGACAAGATGGTGCATATTATGCAATAATTGGACAATATGGCGGCTAAATTTTAATAGAAACTATATAGGAGTAAACAAAAATATCAAATTTTTACCTACTTTCATCAAATAGTTCATGTTTGCGGAGCTCGATTTCAACAAAGACATGTATAAGCAACAAATCTAACACGAATTTGCATCATTTCACCAAATCGCAGAGGTTCCTGAGATAAATGCGATGAAGTCGTTTATTTGATGCGTATCACAATACAATTTATAGTAATTTATGTTGCACAACTTCCATTCGGGTATTGCAAAGTGTGGAGCTCGCAACGAATACTTCAATGTTTGAATTGTTTATAAATTTAAATCAAAATCAGTTCGGATACAACCAACAGGTTCCCAGTTGAGTTGAATTTTGGCTTTTTCGATCACGAAACCACTGAGAAATGTCATCTTTCGCAGGCTACTTTTATCTAACAAATGCTTCGAGTAAAGCCTTCTTTGGGTAGCCATCTTTGTTTTTGTTGTTTGAAACTAGTTACTAGTCCTTTTAGCGTTAAATACAGCCTCAATACTTCATGTTATCCATGTGTAACTGGTTGATTTTTGTGTTTTTGTATGTTGCTTTCCCGCGCAAAAATCAAAATGTCAGATTTACTAGAAGACTACAGGAAGCGAAAGCTTGACTGCAAATTGAAATTGGTTACAGAATCACCTTTAAGTCATGTGAGGCATCAAGCAGATTTAGTGAATGAAATCCTGTTCTGTGTGGAAATTCCATGGGGATTACTTAATTTATGTAAAACAATTCTAGAGCACACTTCCTGTGAAAATGCAAATATTTATAATTATGTTGATCTTGTTAATGCTACTGTTGGTGTAAAATAAAACGTGATAATCAACGCATTAACGAATTGCTTCGTAAGCAGTGCAGTTATGTTAGTTCTGTTCATAAAAAAGCCAAGGGAAGAAAGAAAAACAATTTATTAAATGATAACGTCTATAAGCTCAGTGTTAAGCGAGGGGAAGTGGTTGAAGTGAAGTCAAATCAAGAGTTGGATTCAAAGTTGCAATTTGTAAATGAAGAATTTGAGAATTTCAAAAGGAACTACAGTGATTTGGATCAGGCCAAAACTAAATTATATGAAGAAATGTCATCTGAAATCATTAAATTAAAAGAAGAAGTGCAAGAGCTGACAGAAGTAAACAAAAACTTAATTGATTACATTGAGACTCTGAAAAAAATAACTCCGTGAAATGTCAGGGGAAAAAATTCCATGAGGTTGGGAAAAAGCAACAATCATGAAAGCTCCGCTTTCCCAAAAATAAAACCCAATGTGCTCTGTGGTTTTGTGAGAGTTTTGGCTTAAAGCTTACGAGTATTAAACTGCAGGATGAAAAAGGTACAATTTCTTCTCTTAACTATCAAGAATCGCCTCCCAGCATATCTGATTTGAGTTGTGATGACCACAGTAATCTGGAGAAAGTTCTGTTTCTTTTGGACAAATTCTGCGTAAGTGATGAGATCTATCATGAGTTAATGCTTGTATCCGAAGAATTGCCAAGGTCATACCTTATCAAGCAATTAAGATCAAACTTAAATAAAACATATCACTTTCTCAAACACTGTGTTACCTTTGACCTGTATGGAAAATTTCATTGTCAACTTTTCAATTATAAACAGTTGTTTTAAAACAAATATCTCATCTTACTACACGCTTCTACATTTTTTATAAATACATACCTCAACAACGCTGGAGAAAGATGTCCTTGAGGTTCCCAAGTGTTGTCAAATGAACTATAACCAGCCCATTTAACGAAGTACTTCCATCCCTTGAGTGAGGAAACAAAATATGGTGAGACTATTGATATTAATGCCATACAACTTGTCTACCTGGAATATATTGTTGCACAAAAGTCCAGCATTTCATATTTTATTTAATACGAAAATTATATAAACACATGAGTGACATGACCCAAATTTTTACTGCTCTATTTCATACCTCTCTGTCTTTTCTGCGAGCAATCAAGCGCTCGGCTTGATATATGCCAACTGTCATTTGTTTTTTCCTTTCATCGTACAGCAAATCAACTGAACTTATATTGTTTAAAACTTCATATGCAACACGATTCCTCACACAAGTTTTATCAGAACGCACCGCCATCTTGTTTTAGAATCCTATTATCAGGTGCGAAGCCGCTGACTAGAGTATGGGCGCGTAATGTCCCACATTTCTGGTAATGAACAAAAGCCTTATAGGTTTCTAGTAGGCCCCTAGCCCTACTGTAATATTACCATTTGCAAGCAACCGTGACAAGCAAACTTTAAAACGCGTTTGTTTATGTTTGAAACGTCATGTTGGGCATGTCAAACATGCTAATTATAACGTGGAAACAAAACGTTTCAACCGTGACATGCGACATGTTTGACAATAAAAACCTGCATGTTTTACAAACTCGAGTGCTCGTTTTAAAACAAATTTATTACGTTTTATGTTTGCGTTTTAAGCAAAATCGATGAACATCAGCAAAAGAGGTAGAACTTACCATTTGGGGAAATCTTTAAGTGATGACTTACGATCGTTAATAGTTGATAAATGTTTACAAAGAGGAGGCGATCCCGGCTCATAATTTTCTTCCTGTAACATTTACATCTATAGCTCAAGAAATCGGTGTTGCCCACAATACTGTCTCCAAAGTCTGGAGGGATTTTTGCCAACGGCGACGTATTAATCTGTTACCAAAAGGAGGAGATCACAGCAGAAAGCTATCGGACGGTGATCATGAACTTATCGAACTGCTTAAAAGAGTAAAGGGTTCTACGCAATTAAGCGAAATATATTCTGTGCTCGAAGAAGTTGGTGACGTCGAAAGCATCAGTTTATCCTCTATTTCGAGAGCTATCAAGTCGAAACTTTTATCCGGTAAACAATATTCACGAAAAAAAATTACACATGTGGCAAAGCAACGTTTTACCGATGAAAATATTGTATACACACAGTTATTTATAAACTACCTTGCTGCAAAGGATCCAGCAAAAATAAAGTTCTTCGATGAAGCCGGAGTAAAAATTCCTGAAATAGGCACGCGTCTTTATGGAAGTGCTCCAGTTGGTGAACGGTATGTAAAAAAGGGTGGAATCTCCAAATGCCACTTTAAATTTGTTGATATCTGTTAATGGTCCTGAATATATGAACATCGTAGACGGAGCTACAAATACAGTACATTTTTGGAATTTCTTCTGGGAGGCATCACAAGCGGCAAATTATATAACTGGCAGGCCAGCAATTGCAGTAGGCGATATAGTTGTGATGGACAACTTAGCTGTTCACCATTTTGATGGGGGCGAAGTGCTTGAAAACTTTTTAGCAGAAATGGGAGTAGAATTACTTTTCATACAAACATACTCGCCAGACCTCAATCCTATTTAACTTTGCTTCAACAAGGTCAAAACAGAACTTAATGGGCGTTATTCTGATAATGTACGCGACAATTTAAAATTAACAGTGACAGAGGCTGTTGAACGAATAACAGATTTAGATGCATGTCAATTTTATCGCGCAACTTCTTACTTATTTACACCGATCTAGATATTAATAATAAATTAGAACGCTAAATCATTAAAGGACACTATTAATTTGTCATCATGCCAACAAAACGTTTTATTTCAAAATTTTAGTTGTACCATAATTAATGATTTGCGACCATAGACATATCTATGTTTGCGACCCTTGTTATGAATGTTTTGAGTTACTGTAATTGTAGAAGCTTTTGTTTCCGTTCACAGGCGCATTAATTATGGTTGGCATTTTGTTGCAAAATTCAACAATGTATATTTGCATTCAACTTCAACCTAGAATAATTATATTCAACAACAAAATTATATTCATATTCAACAATAAACACACATGAAATATATTTATTCAACTTCAACCTAAAATAATTATATTCAACAACAATAACTATATTCATATTCAACAATAAACACATATGAAATATATTTAATCAACTTCAACCTAAAATAATTATATTCAACAACAATAACTATATTCATATTCAACAATAAACACATATGAAATATATTTATTCAACTTCAACCTAAAATAATTATATTCAACACGAAAAGTTTACATTCTTATTCAATGTTGAATATATAAATGCGAAATTCTGTTGAATATATAAATGCGAAAATCTGTTGAATATAAAAATGCGAAAAGTGTGTCCGGGAACTTAAAGTCCCGGACATACTGTTGACAGTATATGCAACAAATCCGGAACCAGTCCCCTGCGCGCCAATTGCCAAATTGAAATCGAAAATGGCGGCTATTGAAAATAATGAAGAGGGCCTTTTTATGGCCTGTTTTGAAGACGTTGCGGCATTGTTAGATATTTGTGAAGAGCAAGACGGCAACATTGATCAAAATGTTATTGAATCAGTAATAAACCAGTAATAATCCGCTGTAAAATTCGTGGAAAATGTGTTGCCATCTGTAAACGAATGTAGAGATGCTATATCTGAGGTTGGAAACAACTTGAAACTCTTATATCATGTGTGGTGTCGCAAACTACAAGAACTTTGGCAGAGAAGTAACACAGCCTGTACTCACTTGGCAGTCTTTTCCATTAGTCATCCTGGACATTGCATAAGTGCAGGACCAGGAAGGCCTAAATATAACATTGATGAAGAAGTTTTGTTAAACCTAAGGACTATTGTTGGTTTCACGTTGGACTATATGGCGCTGAGTACGAGAGCTGGATATTGTGGCAAGAACTGGGTTTTTTTGGACATCGGAAATGATCAGCTTGATGATATTGTAAGAGCTTTCATGAATGTTCAAGGAATTCTAGTTGGCTATTCAATGGTTCAAGGTCACCTGAGAAATATGAACATAAAGATACAAAGAGATCGTATTCGAGCATCTATAAAACGAGTTGATCCTCGCAATAGTCGTTTGAGATGGGCAACTCTAATTTCTAGGCGAAGTTATTCAGTGGCTGGCCCAAACAGCTTGTGGCACATAGATGGTCACCATAGTTTAATCACCTGGGGGTTTGTTATGCATGGTTGCATTGACGGTTACTCGCGTTTAATTTGCTTTTTAAAGTGTGCAACCAATAACAGGTCGGAAACTGTGGAAAGATTATTTTTGCAAAGCATTGAGAAACATTCATGGCCTTCACGCATCCGCACGGACCATGGGGGTGAGAATGTTTTGGTTTGGCAACAAATGATTGCGATGAGAGGTGAAAACAGAGGGTTAGTTCTTGTTGGTAGTTCAACTCGTAACCAGAGAATTGAGCGTTTATGGTGTGATGTCTTTAGATGCTTTGAAAATGTATTCTATTACACCTTCCAATCAATGGAAACCTCTGGTTTGCTTGATATTACCAACCCATTGCATATGTTTATACTTCATTATGTCTACCTACCAAGAATTAATACCGCAATTGAAAGTTTTGTTGATGCTTGGAACAAACATCCAATTAGAACAGAAAGAAACTGGACTCCAGAACAAATATGGTCAAACAGAATGATGAACAGAGTCAATGAAAGGCTTACTGCTGTAGTGGATGTACGAGGTGAAAGAGATATGGGTGATGATGACTTACAGTGGTACGGTACTGATACAGATGGGCCTATACCACCAGATAATGGTCTCAATAGGTAAATCGTCTAGGTAAATCCGCTTCATGTATCTGGAAACTTTGGAATTGACATATTTCAAAGAGGTGTTGCATTGATGCAAGCTAATGGAGTGTCATAAAGTACCTGAGAGAAAATAAATGTTCATATAGTCATTAAGTTCATACTGTTATTAATATTTTGTGAACAGTTTTAGTTACTTTAATGTGAATATTAAGGTGGCTCTACACAGTTAAATTAAAAGGCATTGCATAACAGTGAACAACAGGCACTGGCTTATACCTTATCAAATTCATTACGGTTATCCAACCTGACAACTTTGGCCCTATTAGAATTTCAAATATTAACCATTTCTCTGCATGCAAGGGTACAACCTGGTCCTAAAAAGAGATCTAGTTGATATGGCAAGCTGTATGTAGATATCACTGATGTAGATCAACAGTGTAGTAACTAGTAACCAACAATGCATGAATGCATCACGTTTTAGCTGAAGAGCAGCCCGCAAGTGAAATATAATTTACACTTGTAAATTTATGATAAACCAAGTGGAATCTATAAGGACTATCTTGCCATCCTTATTGTCAAGTAATGAGCGGACAACTGAAACTGTAGGGAACCACCTTAATGTAACAATCAGATTACAATGTACAAAGGGATTTTGTTAATTAACAATGAAAGCAAAAATGAACCAGAAAATGATTCACGTTCCCCCAAAATTAAACACAACTATAAAAGCCAATCAAAACGGAGCACACAAATAAAACTTACAGTAGTTTGGTAGCGTAGCCAGGGTCTCTGATTTGGTACATAGTCATTACAGGTAAGATATCGCACTCTCTGGCCACCACAGTTACAGCCGACCCGATTTCTTGTTTTCCAAGGACGATTTGAAAACACTCGATGATTTAAAGAAGGACAAAAACATCGTCATTGTGAAGCCAGATAAAGGAAATGGAGTTGTCATTCTCGACCGTGGCGATTACAACCGGAAAATGGAAGATATTTTGAGTGACACTAGCAAGTTTGAACGCCTTGATGTTGATCCTGTCAAATTAACATTGCAGCGTGAAAACCAAATTAAAAACCTTCTAGCCTCATTGAAGAAATCTGAATCAATCACACAAGCAACCTATAAACAACTCTATCCTACTGGCTCTCACATTGGTATCTTATACGGACTTCCGAAAATACACAAGAATAATATTCCACTTAGACCAATTCTATCATGTATTAATAATTATTCTTATAAGATTGCCAAGTTCTTTGTTCCCAGTCTAAGTCCTATTTGCTCTAGCCCCTACATGGTTCGTGATTCTTTCTCCTTTGTGCAGGAGTTGTCAAGTCTAGACTTTAATTCCGATAATCTTGCCATGGCTAGCTTTGATGTCACGTCCTTGTTTACTAATATCCCACTGGACGAAACCATTGAAATAATTGCCGATCGCTTGTTTTCGAATGCCATCCGTTTTCATGATCTCACTCGCTCTGAATTCAAACAACTTTTGAATTGTGCTGTCAAAAACTGCCATTTCTTGTTCAATGGTTCCCTATATCAACAGGTAGACGGCGTAGCAATGGGCTCTCCTCTTGGGCCTCTATTTCCTAACATTTTTTTATCTTTTCATGAAACCATTTGGCTTAATAATTGCCCTACCAATTTTAAGCCTTTACTATATCGCCGATATGTAGACGATACCTTCCTTCTATTCCGTTCTAGGGACCATATTCCTCTTTTTCTTGCATATCTCAATCGCCAACATCCTAACATTAACTTTACGTGTGAAGTTGAATCCAATTGTCAACTTTCCTTCCTAGACATTACTATCACACAAACTAATGGTCACTTTGAAACCTCTGTTTATCGTAAACCTACATTCACAGGGCTTTTAACTAATTTCCATAGCTTCACTCCTCTACAATTTAAACATGGTTTAATATATTCACTATTACACCGCTTTTTCAATATTTGCTCTAACTATGAGAATTTCCATGCTCAGATTGAGTTTTATAGAAAAGTCCTCAAGCAGAACGGTTATCCTACTCGTTTTTTCGATCATTGTGTTCGACTCTTTCTTGATAAAACCTTTCAACCCAAGGAATTAATCCATTCTGTATCTAAGAAAGTGGTATACTTTTGTCTTCCATATACCGGAACACACTCTCTCCAAATCCGTACCCAAATTCAACGCCTTTGCTCTGTAGCCTTCCCACATATAAACATCAGAATCGTTTTTCGCCCCACTCTACGTTTGTCCAATTTCTTCATGTTTAAGGACAAAATTCCCGATGCTTTGAGGTCTTGTGTAGTTTATTCTTTTAAGTGTCGATGCTGTTCTGCGTCGTATGTGGGCCAAACGGTCCGCCATCTACATACACGAGTCTCTGAACACCTGGGTATTTCTGCCTTAACTGGTAAGACGAGTA
>CACRXK020017122.1:0-10856 GCA_902702795.2 Paramuricea clavata
TTATTAAATGTATAAAAATTGATATTATTTTATTTATTAGATTATATTTTAAAAATTTCTAATAATCGCATTATAAATAATCGATACATTTTAATATTTAGAGTGTACTGGCAAAAACAATGCGTGCGTCAACGCGTACGTGAACTTTTGCTGCGACAGAAAGGCAGATGGTTTTCTTTATATATTAAATCGTTGTGGTGTAATGTGATAGTATAGTACTTGTCAATTTAGCATAATTTTGAGCACTTTTCTTTCCGGATCCGTGAGCCTTTTATAACATTATTTGTCATTTACTTATACAACTGTTTACAAAAAATCCTACTGTTTACAAACTTTTGTGTTACATACTTAATTAATAGGTGTCTTCTTATTAATTCAATAACTGTTACACAATAGAGATTTTTGCTGTCAATTGCACTAGCTAGAATTAGCATTTTAATAATAGTACATCCTTTTAATTTTTAAACTAGGAGAATAGTTTCGTGAAAAAATTTATTTATCTTATACCATAAACTTCCGATTATAAGTCCCCGAATATAAGCCCGACGTCTATGACCCCGTCACATTACTAACGTTCACACCATTCGATATACTAGCCCGTAATCATAATCAGAAGTTTATGGTATAAGATAAATAAATTTTCTCACGAAACTATTATGTGCTATTATTAAAACGCTAATTCTAGTGCAATTGACAGCAAAAATCTTTATTGTGTAACAGTTATTGAATTAGTAAGAAGACACCTATTAAGTGTGTAACACAAAAGTTTTGTAAACAGGTAGGATTTTTTTGAATTGTTGTATAAGTAAATGAGAAATAAAATTATTAAAGGGCTCACGGATCCGGAACTTAGAAAAGTGCGCAAAATTATCTGCCTCCTCCGCAGGCTCCTCTATATAGATCAAAAATAAATATCGGTAATATATAGATCAGCGCGTGCACTGCAAGCCCGATAAAGACGCACGCCTTTAGGCGCACGCCCGCAACTAAGGACGAGCGCGCAAAGGAAAATGGGAAGACTTTCGTCTTTTCCTAATTAATTATTTGATAGCAAGCGACTGGGGACGAGGCAGCAAAATTATGCTAAATTGACAAGTACTATCAAATTACACCACATGGCCTCACGATTTAATATATAAAGAAAACCATCTGCCTTTCTGCCGCAGCAAAAGTTCAGTTTGACGCACGCATTGTTTTTGCAATTACACTCTAAATAAAATGTATCGATTATTTATAATGCGATTATTAGGAATTTTTAAAATATAATTTTTGCGTCTCTAGCAATTCAATCTGCGCTATAAAAGTCAATTAATTTAAGACAAACAAGCGAATATACGCGAATATTATGGTGAATATACGGCCTCCAATACAGCACAGTTTATAGACTAAGATGCGGCGAATTCGATCCTCGGCTTGCGTCATGTGATATGTTCTAGAGGTCTGGACACGAATGAATTTGGCCGGGGGGTTATCTTGTGTTAGCTTAATTAATATTGGCGGAGATTTGACGCTATCGTTCAACTCCGCTAATATTCAACATGTGGTAATTTTTTTCAACATATTTTGAACGTTGAAGTTGTGATGGGTGCTAAATTCGCGGCATGTTCAATGTCCGGTTTAACTTCAATGTCAAAAACACATGGGTGTTCAATGTCATATTTAACTTCAATGTCGAAAATATGTTGAATGTTTTGCATGTTCAATGCCAGATTTATCTTCAATGTCGAAAGCACGTAGGTGTTGAATGTCCTATTTAACTTCAATGTCGAAAATATGTTGAATGTTCTGCATGTTCAATGTCAGATTTATCTTCAATGTCGAAAGCACGTAGGTGCTGAATGTCCTATTTAACTTCAATGTCGAAAGCATGATATACATGAATATTGGCGGTGATATGACGCCATATAAAACAGGCCTCAGACATTTAATTCGTCTAGTATAACTGTGAGACGACTAAACTTGAACGCATTCAGCAAAAAAGAACACTGCAGGTATTTGACGTAATTTGTCAAATTAAAACACTATATATTTTCTTGGTTTCTTGCTATATATACTAGTTTCCAACTTTTTGTATTTACATTAGTCGCACTTAACACAAAACGTTTAAGTCGTTCAAGACGTCTTCTAGGATATAAATACTGTACGGTCATGTTCTTTCGTGCTTCTGTCCTAGATTTCGACAGCTGGGGTAAACCAGGCAGTGGAATTCTGAGTGGAAATGGGAAATGGTTTGGCGCATTTGATCAGTGTATAGGGATCCCTGATGCTAAATATTGTCTAGTCAGCGTGCTGGGAAAATTTCGTACGAATACGGTAATATTATACAGCTTTTATACGATTGAATCAATATGACATTGCCAAAAATTACGGACATAATTATTCTACTTGATCCTTACTAATTTGTATATCATCCATGCATAAACCCGTTGAAATATATGATGCATCTACCCTAGACTAGTGAGGTTTAAGCCCGGCCTGATCAAACTACGACGAGAGTGCATGAGAGTCACGTGACCATGGTTCGCTGTTGTTGATGCTTTCCCAAGACTATCATGTATTCCGTTAAAGTTGAAACGTACTTGGAACATTTATCAAACCTGCATATATTTTACAATTTAGAGCCTGAAATGCCCCCCGTCACAACGCGTGACTATTCAATCCAGAAGATAGGTCTCTAATTAATGACCCTTACTGCAACTCGGAGGGTCGCAGGTTCGACTCATGCCAGGGGGGCCTATAGTTGCATTTTTAGGGCAGCAAAAACCATTCAGACAAATTCCACCCGGTGTTTACACGAGTCTCCTTAGCCGCGGGCTGGCAAAACAACCAGGGTGGGCTATGCAGTATAATAGAAGCGCATTTTCCAAAGAAGGTGTAATGACACTTTCCCAGGCAGTTTCGAAGTTGTAACTCGCAGAATCAAACAATTGCAGAGTCAGAGGCCTTTTAAAATTTAAATCCATCCTGACAATGTCATTTGCAACATAATATTTGCCTGATATATGCATACAGTGTCCATTGTAAATAAAGTTAGTTTATTTGTTGCTTTCAGAAGACGCGAAATCAAATCGACTCCCAGTATTATCAATATTTCAGTCGAAAAGTTCTTATATACCATCATTTTAGACTTTCCCTATCTCGTACGGAATTTGTATTCCTGATGCGTGTAATAAATCAGATGTTTCTACTGTTGTTGGAAATTATATTAAGAACGGTTGGTGACCATTAAAATCTCATTTATTTTAAAGAGTGTTATAAGTTTTACTCCAAAGTGCATGCATAAAAAACGAGTCCTGTGGAAATCAAGCTATTGTTGTTAAGCTCAAGATTTTATGCTCCTGGGAATTTAAAATTGCTTCTAATCGTATACGAAGGAGTATAACTGTATAAAACTGATCAAATTACTAATCATTCATATCATCAGTTTGAATAAAATTGTTGAAATGACCACAGAGAAGCGAATTTTTACTATTTTACGCGCTGCGTTAAAATATTATTCAACCCATAATTCATCAGTTGGATAAAGCCAATAACTTCGTCGTCAATAAAATTTACTTCTATTCTGTTTTACGCATTCGTGGGTTCAAATTTGAAGGATAGCTTGATTTCAAAATTAAAGGTATCTCTTTTGTGCACCTGTTTAGTATTGTCATTGTTAGTGAATTCGATATTATATCGTTATTGTGATATTTTCATAGTGACCCATCGCTATTTTCCAAGTATTCGTGTTGTTGATCTCAGCTGTTATGAAGAGCCATCTTATACTACAGCCGCTATGCTCACTATGTAAGGAGTACTACTCTAATAACTAAACATATATAAACCTGGATCAAGCGAGAATGAGAGTGCTTCAGAGTTAGCAGTTACATAATTGAGAGTTAGCTTTTCTTAATACTTTAGGGTGACGACTCCCTGCAGTCAGTACAGTTTAGAACATTGTAATAGGAATTGTTCGTACACGTTATGGATCAAGATGCCCCTGTAATACGAGAGCATTACAGTTTGGGGCACTATTACAGTTCAGAGGACTGTAATACGAGATTAATCGAAATAGGATGTAAAACGTTAAAAAGATTCAAATACAGAATTTTTTCTGCTCCATTAGTAGTATTTTACAATAAAAACACAGGAAATGGCCATTTAAGACTCACAAAATTGAACATTTTCCATCGTAACAAGGCCCCGAGAACGCCTTAGTTGTGCATGACCCAATAACATGACTAAATAATTGGGCTCAGCTTCACCACTGGTCAAAGGTGTAAGTTTTCAAGTATCAATTTTACTCTGTAGACCACTCTCTGATAGGAAGGAAAGTGACAGTTCCAACGTTAGGTGGTGGTGAATGGGGGAGGAGGAATCCTTATTCTGGGTCAAATGACAAATACAACCAATATATCGACACTGAAGTCGAGTGTTTTAATTATATGAGTTGTCTAAGCACCCAACGCGGCTTCAGGTACACATGTACACTCTTCAGTGTTCGTAATCCTCTTCATGTAGTTGAGATGCTACTTAATCTATATATTTACCTTCTTTTTAAGAATATTTTGTTGCATTATTCTGGTGTGCTGTGCAATTGGAACAGTAATCGAAATTTCTCACGAATCTTTTCAAGATGGCAAGGAATTTGATTTTATTGCAACACAAAACCGTGCCCTGAAACATGAAAAAGATACGGTTGAAAGTTCTTTCGGTCTTGAAATACCAAAAGAGGCCGATGTTACAGAAACAACACCGTTATTGCGAGGGAATAAGAAAAAAAATGGTAAATATTTCTTCAACAATTATTTTTTGCTAGTACCTTCATGTTAGTTATAGTCAGTTGGGGGTTGGTACGTAGATGGTGCGATTACGTGAGTGTGCAGGTAGCTAGTTAGGGGGGAGGGTAGGTTGGTGCGTGAGTTGGTTGGTTGGTTGGTGGGTAAGGAGGTGGGTTGGTTAGGCATAGGTAGGTAGGCGGATTGGTAGGAGGGCAGATATGTAGATTGATTGTTAGGTAGGTAGTAACCATTGTTTGTGGATTTAACAAACACGAAATTTTTTTGTAGGTGTTTCTGACAGTTTAAAACTGGAGACGGGACAAACAAACGACAAAATTAAACCCACCGCGGAAGATGCAATAAATGATAGTCCGCAATTAAAATCAAATAGTAAGTCCCACGCATTTTCCACTTGTAAGACAAGAAAATTAACAGTTGCAGGATACGGTATTTCAATGGTCAAAGTACATTTTCTACAAGCAAACCTATATTATCTGCATCCAGGGCTGCTGAGAAGTTGTGGGATGTCAGAATTATATTGTAAACCGAGAGAAGTGGTGTGTTACAATATATTTAACTGTATAACCGTTTGAAAACTATGGATATAAGTCTTAAATCTTTGGTCTTATTGTTTTTGCTCGTTAACTTTCATCCACAATAAACCCTTGTCATGAGCTCGCATGTTTTGTAACTACCCGCAGAAGAAAAACGTACATTCCGACTTCCAGTTCCCTTATTCTGAGTTAATTAACATTAGTTTAAAATTTCAGGTCTCTTGGTAGATATCTTTCTATGCTTCTCGTTGCTACGTAATACTCGCGATGTTTTGAAAACTGATGTTGCACCCGGGGCAGTGACGTCATTGTATGGCATGCGAGTCATGTCTTTGTTCTGGATAATACTGGGACATGTTTATATTTTCTCCGCGGTCGACGGAACTTTAGGTATGTTAAACTGTGACCGTTGATTTAGGAAAGGAGTTACAAGTAGTGGTGGACAACATAAGGATCAGAAGGACAACTATCACCTCCCCACAATAACTTGTGAAACCTTTTGAATTATAGTTAAATTATTATTATTATTATTATTATTATTATTATTATTATTATTATTATTATTATTATTATTATTATTATTATTATTATTATTATTATTATTATTATTATTATTATTATTATTATTATTATTATTATTATCATTATGGGGATTTAAATAATGAATTTATTTTGTAACTCAAAGATCGAATTGCAAAGTTCTCATAATAAAAAATTGTAAAAATTTTAGGCTTTCACGTCGGTCTTCTAATGTAGGAATGCCATAATATATAGTGCTTCTCTACAACTTGATCATGGTATTCAAATTTGGGCCTTAATACGGTAATGTACACAATAATCAATGTTATTGTGTCACTAGATCGTTTTAATAACCCGAGCACGTACTTGGCCCATGCACGTGCAGGTTCCACTTCATATTATTTTGAATTGTAAAGCCTAAAATCCGAGCGCGTGCTCGACGCGATTTACTAGAATACCATCGATAGTCAAAGATGAAAATACCTTTCATCTTTAGCAAAATCAACTCTTTGCATTTTGAAGTATTTAGCTTCATATTATTATTAGCAGTTCAAATAGAGAAACAATTCACCAAATCGTAATGGTAGAATCCCAAATTTGGTCCGATACTTTCAACATCGGTACTATCGTCGACATAATTACTTCTAACGACTTTTCGAATCTTCAAACAGGTCATTGACTATGACCATGCAAGGAAAGGGTCCATCCCAATAGAGTGCCTTGCGGGACTCCTCCATTTATTTTTGCCAATCTTTGTATGACTGCGTAATAAAGCAGTAGCAATAATTTATAAGTAATAAATCAAAGTATACGTACATATTGCATTAAATTGAAAACTACGAAAGATGGTTATATATATTAGTAACCTAATTCACTCTCCCAGCACACCTCACCCCACCCCCACCCCACCCCCGCTTGTTTCCCGAAGTATTCTCCACTGCATGTGTTCTTTATAGCTTAGTTTAGTTCAGTCAACACAAAGCCGCACATATGATTACGCGAATATCTACTAATGTTTCCTTTCTTATGAAATACCTGAATCAGAAAATTACATTTAAAGCATATTCATCAATTAAACTCCTAGAGAATATTTTTGAACTTGGTCAGGAAACTGAAAGTTTTTCAATGATGGTGGTTATAAACAGCTATCCTGCTGTGGACACGTTTTTCTTTCTGAGGTAAGCTATGATTTGTTCCGTTTTTGTTTGTTACTACATGCTCTTCTGATAGACAAATTTGGAGTTTCGACTGCATGTAAATAACCTGTTCCGCGAGGCCGGATAGCGCGATCAAACGGATAGTGATTCTTATAATTTCAACCGTTGTAAAAAGGGTTGCAGGCAATAAATATTCTGTTAAACTCTACGGATATGCACCTCACAATTGATAAAAACCCGTTTGTTTATTAATTCTAAAGTTTAACCGTGATCATACAAATCAACTGTGAATCAATTTATTGAAGAAAGCTTGAAAAACGTGGATTTTGGCAATGGTTTTATCCGGTTTGGCAATACAGTGTCGAGATTTTAGTATTTCATCATGAACTTTAATGTGCCTTTATATATATGTATATATATATATATATATATATATATATATATATATATATATATATATATATATATATATATATATATATATATATATATATATATATATATATATATCTTTCAGTGGTCTTTTGTTGATGTATAATGTTATGAAGAGATTAAAAAGCAACAACGAAGGGATAAACTGGGGAAAGTATTATTTACACCGTTATCTAAGGTAGTGTAGAATATTTCTATATATATTTGTAATCCGCGAATTTGTAATCCAGTTTTTATAAAACTTAAAAACACGCATTTATCCGACTGATTTTTTTAAAGGAATTAAAGGTCCGGTCAAACGTGATTGTCGGAATGAGGTTTGACGAAAGTTAGGGGCTGATTTCATGGACCATTTTCAACCCCGGGGTTGAACTCAGTCCTGTTTACCGGGTTCAGCCTTGTTTGTTATACAAAACTCTATCAAAATCAAACGCGCGATTACATGACAAAATTTTCAACCCAGGGCAGAGTTCAAACCCGGGGTTGAAATTTCAACCCTGCTTCACCTAGGGCTGAAATTATCGTGAGTTATTCGAGCAAGCGTGGTAGTGACTATTTATTACAAGAAAACAAAACGAAAGCTTTTTTTACTTCCGGGAATCGATGCAAAGAACGTATGTAGTATAGCCTTTCAACGCAGGGGTTGAAACCGTCCATGTAATCGCACAAAATTTCAACCCAGTTAACAGGGCTGAGTTCAACCCCGGGGTCGAAAGTTCTCCATGTGATTGGTCCCTTATAACTCTCGCTCGCGCGCGTGTGACCGCTAACTCTTATCGACTCTCATGCAGTTATGCACCCTCATGAACTCTCATGCATCAACTTTGAACTGATTTAAATTTTGTTGAGAGTTTATGAGAGTTTTTGATATGCGCAGTAATATCCAGTCAAATCTCGTCAACTGTCATTCTCGTTTTGACGAAGACATTAGAGTTAAGAAAACTCAATACAAACTCTCGCTTCTCAACTCTCGTCAACTCTCATTCGCGTTTGACCTAGGTTTTATTTAGTCAGTTTTTTTATCTATTTCCCAAGGCTCACTCCAACAATGATGTTTGTAATATTATTTGTTGTCCAATTGGAACCGTTTGTTGATAAAGGTCCTTTATGGCAACGCCATGTAGACGAACCAAATTGTGATGATTATTGGTGGACAAACCTCTTGTATATTAACAATTTTTATCCTACAAATGTCGTTTCGAATTCGGTAAGAGTCAGGGTCTTATAGCTAGGATTTTATATCTTTGTCTTGTTTCTCAATAAATATCAATTAAATAAATGGGCTAAACCAGCTAGTATATCCATATAAATAAAGTAGTTCAGTTTAATTAACATTTGAAAGAGGTTTGCGTAATTGTCACACACTGTTCATATTTTAGTGTATGCGATGGACATGGTATCTTGCCGTAGACATGCAGTTTTTTGCCATCACTCCTGTTATTATTTATCTCTTTATTCGGTAGGTGCATAAAATAATGATTATGCTCATGCATGTATATTTTCTTTTGGTTATTTTTCTTTGTACGAAAATTGTGAAGTCTATGTAGATGAATTCAGTATCCTCTAAGAAAAACCAAATTGGAGAAAATTGAACGAAAGCAAGGATTATATTGTATTTCAGGATTTTTTGATGGGGGTCCGTTTTGAAGCGAAGAGTGAGTTTACCTAATCAGCTTGGTGTCTCTGCGAAAGCGCCGGACGTTTCACAATTCAACCATTACACCATGGCTTTAGAACAGCTAAATATTGCTTTGAATTTGTCTTCAGAAATGAATTGCAGGCGACAATTTTAACACAAACACGTTTCAGATCAGAACTCAATTCATGATCGATTTTTTTGGGCCTGTTAACGGCCGGAAAACAGCTCTGAAAAAAGTCATTGGAATAATAATAACTTGATTAGCGATACGGGCAATTAGAAAAACCATGACTGATTAGCTGGGAAAATGATATACTAACGCCAACTGCTCTAAACTATCTTTAATTCTATTACAGATTTGGTTATCGTGGCGTAATTGGCACGTCAGTGTTCCTTAGTACAGTATCAATGATTTGCATCGCAGTCATTACCAAACATTATGGGATACATGCTATGGCTAACGCTATGCCGAAGGCCTCGCCGTAAGCATGAATTGTCTATCTGTGGTTATAGTTTGTACCAGGGGTGCACATATTTATTAATTGTTCCCAAAGCTATAATATTCTCTTTGAACATCAAATATACAAGCTAGTTTTGTTCTCGAGTCTCCATGTTCTCTCCTTTATATCCGTCCACTTCTCACGTGTCCCCCCACGTGATAACATAGGATATTACATCCCTCCCTTGCTGGGATTTAGAGACGTACTAAAGTCACACTAAATATAACTAGTAAAAGAACCCAAATTTAAAGTCAAATGTCAACTAAGTGTTTGTCATATAAGGTTCACTCAATGTGATTCGTAAAGTACATGCATGCATGTCTTAATACAGTCTGTCAGACACGGTGACAAGTACTGGGAGCTTATTAGTCCGACAATAAGTTCCTTATTCAGCGCTATGCATAGTCTGCTAGATGTCTTGGTGGCGCTCGAACGCGTTGAGGATAACGGTGAGGTTCTTGTTGCTGTTCTTGAGCCTGTGCAATGTTGTCCGGTTCACCGTCCGTATCTTCGAGGTTATCATGTTCTCCATCGGTCGAGTCGCCTTCCGTTGGTTCATCTTGTTGTCTGACGAGCTTGAAGAACGACGAGTTTCTGGTCACTGTCTTTTCTCCTCGCGTGGCGGTTACCATCGAGCCTTTGCAGCTGATTACTTTGTATGGCTTTGGTTCATACGGGGTTTCGGACTTTCAATGTGAGGGATCACGCTTTAGGACCACGGTATCGCCAGGTCGTACTCTCGATGGCTTGACGTATGCTTTCGAGTCAGAATATTTCTTCATCTTTCTTTTGGCTTTCTGGTCCGTCTCTTGGATCTCGGCCGGGTCCCGTGCATTGGTGCGTACATCGGGTAGCTTCGATTGAAGAAGGCTGTTGCTGGGGCCTTTCCAGTTGAGCTGTGTGGTGTGGCTCTGAAGTTCCGAAGGAAGTTGGTTAGTTCTTCCCGCCATTGTTTCTGCTGTGTAAGTGCAATCTTCGCGATCTTCTTTACCGTCCTCATGAACCGCTCTACTTCGCCATTGGCTCTTGGCCAATAATGAGTGATCTTTCTGTGGGTAAATCCCAGGTTAGCGGCGAAAGTTGCAAAGGCTTCGGAGTTGAACGGCGGACCGTTATCGGATTTCAGAATTCCTGGAATGCCAAATTGTGAAAAGATGTGTTGGAGTTTAGGAATTACAGCTTGGGCTGCCACTGAACGAATAACTTCAACAATTGGATAGCGTGAGTAGTCGTCAGATACCACCAAGAGGTAGTCCCCTGTTGAGAGTTCAGCAAAGTCAACGCTTATCTCGTCC
>CACRXK020017124.1:0-10856 GCA_902702795.2 Paramuricea clavata
TATACAAACTTCTCGATAGTAGTAGTATTCCACTACGCTATACAAACTTCTCGATAGTAGTATGCCACTACGCTATACAAACTTCTCGATAGTAGTATGCCACTACGCTATACAAACTTCTCGATAGTAGTAGTATTCCACTACGCTATACAAACTTCTCGATAGTAGTATGCCACTACGCTATACAAACTTCTCGATAGTAGTATGCCACTACTAGGGTTGGGCGATATTAAAAAAATCATTTCACGATTATTGTCAAAGAAATTATCACGATACTCGATAATATCGCGATAAATGCAGTAAAAACAATGACCACATTTTTCAATTTCAATTAATATCAAAGCACAGTATAGGCTTATAATATCTTATTAAAAACAAGTAAAACGATAAATTAACCATTAAGCTGCAGAGCTTCCCCATTGACGAGTAAATTCGTCTGGCGTTATAGACAAGTAAAAAAATAAGTAGGGCGCACTGGGGCTCAATAGAGACATTGTCAGGTTTTTGGTTAACTCATTAAGCTGCAGAGCTTCCCCATTGACAAGTAAAATCGTCTGGCGTTAGACAAGTAAAAAAAAATAAGTAGGGCGCACTGGGGCGTATTGCGGCTCAATATGAAGGCTTTTTCTAGTCTAATATTTACTGGTCATAAACCAGAACTGTCTATGCAATGTCTACTGTGTTTCCACTGGCACAAATGCCGTGGGCACACAACGCAATAAAAGCCTGTAATTTCATTGTTCAGCGGATTGATGCATAAATATTAGCTTTTGCATCGTATTAATTTCGTAGTTAATTCAGGAAATTGTTTTAATTCTTTTAAAAACTATATTTTCTAGGAATTGAAATATTTCTTTAGGATTTTATAAAAGCTATATACACATGCGAAGCAGTATCACGATAGTCATCGTTGCTCCAGTTTCTACCTTCGATACGATAATTGCGATTGAAAATATCGCGATAAATCAACATATCGAAATATCGCCCAACCCTAGCCACTACGCTATACAAACTTCTCGATAGTAGTAGTAGTAGTATGCCACTACGCTATACAAACTTCTCGATAGTAGTAGTATGCCACTACGCTATACAAACTTCTCGATAGTAGTGGTATGCCACTACGCTATACAAACTTCTCGACAAAGTGCCTTCGCTCGAAACCTCGCAGTTTTACATATTTTATTATAAAGAACTACTGCTATTAGGAATCTCAAACAAGCAGGACGAAAGTGCAGCGAAAACGGCTATGAATACTTAGAAATTCATGATATTGTGGAAAAGAAATGAACAATCGTATAATCTCACGGAATTTTAGACGTCACCGTTACAATATAGATTATTATGTCTTTTTTCAACGGCTACATTTTAAGGTGCGACAACTGTTACTTCAAATTGGTCGTAGAGGTTGTTGAATTCTCAAACATAAACCGATCAACCTCGATCTTTAAACTGTATTATTTCATACGATAGATAATAGAAGACAGGTTTTCTTTACAAACATTTAGTTCAACAAATTTCGTTTGCTGTCGTGGTAGCGTTGCCGTCGTGTACATGCTTAATTTTAATGATTTCTGATTTAGTAACGTATAAGTTACATGGTACTAGCAGGGCGTCTATAAGAATGGGCGGTCAAACGCCAGTGAAGCAGCTGAAACATGTGTGATGCACTTTAGGTCTGGGGCCTAGCCTGCACAACAAGGAGTTCTCGAAGAAAACAAAAAAAAAAATTTTCAACAGGCTTCATTAAAACGATTGTAACTTGGCAGTTTTTGACGCGATGTCCGAGATACCTTTTTCTTGTGCCACACAGATCGTTAGCTAACGCTGTAGTGCCGAAAAAATGTTTCTGTAACGTTAATCACCGAAATATTTCAACTTCAAAACTATAAACTTGCGTGTCAACGGCCAAACGAGGAAACGGCCAAATGGTATTAAAATTTAGAGTTGTAATGTACATTATGTTAACATTTATTATGCAATATTTCATCATGTAGTTTTTTTACCCTTTTTTGTAATCGTTTATAGACTTTAACCTATTCAATTTTTTTTACAACACAATTTCTTTCGCAACTACGAGGTCTAAAAATACCTATGTAAAAACCTTGAAATCATATTTTTTGTTCACTTTATGTGCCTATCTGAAAGGCAAGATATATGTTTTCCTTGATGTGTATATATTTCGACATTATGCGAGTAATAAAAAATTGAGATGCTTGCTGTGGCCCAAGAAGCTGGAAAAATTGCACAATGACTGCCCTAACTAATATGATCCATTTGACCTGAGTACGGTAACACAATTTTTTTACCCTTTTCCACAATTTTCGCTCGAAGTCCACAACCCAAAAACTAAAACGGTCTTTACAGCATTTTAATGCCGAAATGCAAAATTCACTAATTCATACTTCGTGGTAAACTTGAAATTGTGCTTTAATATAGTACGCGGACATGACGAGAAATCCGCTACAAAACTGCCATGTAAATTGATGGCAATTTCCAATTCTTCCTCGCTCAAGCAGCCCGCCATCTTGAAACCGAAAATGCAATGAAACCGCTTTCGAACAACGTGGGGGGTCCGAGCATCACACATGTTTCAAAGACTTCACTGGGGCTTCACCGCCCATTCTTATAGACGCCCTGGTACTAGGCAAAATGACTCGGCGTACTCTCCTACCAGGCCATATATACCATGCAAGACGTACATACATGAAACTAAAATATTAATACTACGACATTTGACACAAATAAGTTTATAAGTTCGAACGTTATCCTGATCAAAAGCCAATTCTTAATCGTTCCAAGAAAAAGTTTTTAAGTTTCTGTTCAAAAGTTATAAGAGATATAGAAGATTTAATATCATCTGGTATAGCATTCCACATGCTTGCCTAAGATATTCTTGGTTAATTAATATTGCTAATGCAGGGTTCGTAGTCTCCAAGACCAAAAAATTCAACTTTCAAAGATTTTTTCTGCCTGTTTTCGAAGACTTTTCAAAGACCTTTGCGAGCAATCAGCTGTCGAAAAATTGCGAGTGTAAGCACCATTTTTTCCAGGTAATTAGTCCCGTCAAATCACATCCTAAAATGCGCCTTTTCGTCAATATTTGCGAAAATTTTGCTTCAATCAATCTATTTTATTAGCTAGGAAATCGTATAATCAAATACTCTTTAAAAGACTTTTCAAAGACCTCAAAGACCTGCATTCAAATTTAAAGACTTTCAAGGATTTCAAAGACCGCTACGAACCATGTAATGTATAATACAAAGGTGGCTTTCACATGTAAAAGTGTGACCAACTCCAAATGCATCGACGCTTATACGGGACCATGCAAATGACGCTAAATGTTTCCGTTGCTAAACGTTTCCAATGCTATAAACGTTTCCAAGAACGCTTTCAATTACATGCATTTCCCATCAGTTCGATACATATACATGTAGTGAACAGTTTAAGCATGGCTGCTGAGAGGTTAGAGAGCTACGAAGTTACGCCATCCCCATAGTCTATAAGGGGCTACTCCAAGAATTCGTGAGATACAGGTCAATTTCAAAACAAAGTGGAGATAGCTATATCATCACAGCCTATCACGATATGACGATCTGGAAACTAAAGTTTAAGAAAGAACTTTCCCTAGGCCCTACGTTAATACCGTATTTTGTGTTCAATATATAGACCTGCACAGTAAGACTTTTTTTAAATGTAATAAACACATTTAAAAAAAGTCTTACGCCCGTATTCTAAAAGCTCACTCACACTCGCACTCAATGAGTGGAGGTTCAATCTGAGCTTCTCTTGAGTGTAATAGCTGTTTTTGAATAGCTGGAGGGTGAGTAGTCACATAGTAAGGTATGACACTAACCCTCCAGCTATTCAAAAACAGCAACGACACTCGAGAGAAGCTCAAATTGAACCTCGACTCATTGAGTGCGAGTGAGCTTTTAGAATACGGGCGTTACTGCCGTCTATATATTGAACACAAAATAGAAGTCATTGTGTCGTGTTTCTGTCTGAGTTTATGTTAATTTGTGCACCGTCGCGGTGATTGAGCTCATTAATTGTATTTTCGTATAATGAAGTAATCGTCCAATAAGGATAGCTGAGATGAAACGTGGAACCACGATGAATAATATTTAAAGTTGAGACAAAAGATTTGTACGCGGCGAGATACAGTTAACATCAAAAAGAGGCCTTCTATTTTGTAGCTTTGAAGTTCGCCGGGATTCCAGTCCAGTCCATATCTTGACAGACTTAATCATCTAAACCTCTATTAAATAAATAGTTATCTACCCCCCAAAATAGACTAAATATAAGGCTAAAATAGCTATTTAGCCAAATTCAAAAGCTATTGCACCACAAGGATTTAATGATTTCAGGACTCATTTTCGCCCCCCAATTTGGGTTCCTTGGTGGTGCCAAGACCCTGCCTACCTTCACGCAAAAATTGGCTACTTCCACAAAAATAAAATCAACAGCCGCGTACAGTTTCGTCTTTCGTTTTTAGAATTCAGTCAGTTCACCAGCATGTGCTGCACTATTCCACTTAATGAAAGCCACCAGCACGGATAAAAAGACTCGATATTGCAAATACCGCGGTATATCCTCGTCATCATACTGGCATGTATATCGGTATTTTTGCCATGTCTATATTATTCAGACTGCAAATTGCAAATTAAAGCGCAAGTCCAGTCGCTGCGAAACTAAAAACCAAACCAACTTAAATTTATAAAAAATGTTCGAGGGAACTGCAGTACTCAGTGTTAATGAATAATGAATTTACCCTACACGCGAAATTCCTAATTTCCTACTGTGATCAAAGAAACTTTGATGTCTTTGATACTATACGAAGTATCTAGGCGCATAGTTTAAAAATTAGTGCATGTAAACTTTGGTTTATAAAATTTCCTAAATTATTTCCCCATGGCAAATTTTGACTAGACAATAGACATATAGCATTTCAACCTGGTTTGGGCAGCAAAATACCGACATCGCGATATAGCGATACTTTTGGAATTATTCGTATCTGATTCAATATAACAGCGTTTGATAAAATACCGGTATACCAGTATATCTAATATCGAGCGTCTCCACCACTGTACATATAGAAAAACAGTCGAATTTAAATTGGATGAGCGCAGATGAATTTTATTGTATAAAGCCCTGATTCCACGAGCGCTTTTTGTCAGCGAAATATTTCGCCTGTTTCTTTTGAATTGTGAGCAATCAAGTAGAAATAATTTATTCGAGTGGTCGCAATTCAAAAGAAACAGGCGAATTAATTCGCATTTCGCCGAGAAAAAGCGCTCGTGGAATCGGCCTTAACAGAACCTTAATCAGGATATGAATTTGTGCATGTGCACCGTTCGATATTTTGCAAACTAACAAACTTTGCAGCTTTTATATCCGTTCTCGTGCAATAAATGTATTCTGTTGGTGTATACAGTTAGGCAATAGACAATTGCCATTAATATTATACACTAATTTTAAAACTAGGCAAGGAGATGCTAATAAATCATCACAGCTAGAAAGAGCATATATATTAAAATGAGTAAATTTACAAAGTTTGGTTGCGAAATGTTGTAAAATGCGGAAAATATAGCCTTGCAAAGTTTGCAAATTTTGTATAGTTTTGTATTGCGTGCGGAAATTGCTACCATTTTCGGCCCGGAATGTGGTAGGAATTTCTACACGCAATACAAAAGTATAAAAAATTTGCGAACTTTGCAAGGCTATATTTTCCTCATTTTACAACATTTCGCAACCAAACTTTGTAATTTTACTAATTTTAGTATGCTCTTTCTAGCTGTGGTGATTTATTAGCATCTAGTCCTTGCCTAGTTTTAAAATTAGTCTATTGCCTATTGCCTATTAGTCTATTGTCTATTGCCGCCGGCAGTTTCCACGTGGGAAACGTCAGCGACCGCAAAATTCTGTTTCTCGCCCTTTACGACTTTAGGTTATATGATATTGTCCAGCTTCAGTGAGCTTTATAAAAACATTTCCATCGTGAATAAAAAAAACATCACGTAAACGACGAACTGGCAAATCTCCCAAGCGTAGTTGACAGGTTTCAGCGAGTTTATCTACCCTTTGAGGGTCATGCAACGGCGTAAAATGTCGCGTTTATACGCTATTTAATACGGTACAGTAAGTAAAAACATTTGTTTGTTGCAGTCGGGTGTTTACCCTATTTGCGATTGGTTTTCCGCAGACGGTATATAGTCACTCACTGCGTGAAAATCATATATGTTTGATTAGTTGATATAAGAGCGCTCATATAACATCGTTATTTCTTTATCCGAAGCGGTTACCTGACATTAATATATATGTAGTATTTTTTTTGTGATTGTTTGACCCTCGCAGGGCTTAAAAAATAAATTGGGAATGCTGTACGAGGTCGTACGCTCTTGTATACTAAGTTCACGTACGTTTAATCGATGTCGACGTACGATTTTGTATACTAGCTTTTGTGTAAAATTCCCGTATAAAAATGCGTTTGAAATGCTGGACTTGAACGACATAAACAAAGATGGTTGTCTGGGATTCGAGCTGTGAACTCGATGTTTCTAGATCAATGTTTCATGTTTGATTGTTATAAATATATGGATATTTCAAGATCAGGGTTAGAGGCGAATGTTTGTTCATTGTCTGAAGGATTTTAAGGCAAACAGAAAGGGGTAACGGTTCAGTTCTGATGTAGGAACTGTACGCGTCGTACTTGTCTGAAATTCTTGGCGTGCGCCAAGCGTTTCACCCTCGATATTTTACCTTCGTCCTTCACAAATGACCCTCGAGCCTAAAGCAATAGATAAACTCGGTTTCAGACTGCCATTTGCAAGCTACCTATACGGGCTGGCGAATTCTCACACGTTTGTTTACATTTTAAACGAACACGTTATGTAATTGATCTTCTTACGGAAAGAGAAGTTCCACGCTTGATATTCTTTATAATTTGATCATATATAAGTTCGTTTTCATCCTCGGTTAATTCGTAACATTCCGCCAAAATTGCCGGCGTCAAAAGTGGAATTGCTGCGGGGTTCGGTGATAATTCAGTATACACCCTCTGGTATACACCCTTCTGTGTGTCACCTTGGCTATGCAGCCTCGTTCTTGTGTATGGGACATTAGTTAAACCCAAGCATGATGAAAACGAGGCTCTGTAGCCAAAGAGACGTATATACAGTATATTGTTATAAATTGAATGATGTTGAAACTCACTGTTCTGTGATCTTTGGTATTGCCAACAGCTTTGTAACGAAATCATTTAGACCTTCTCTTCTTGCACGTATGAATTCTGTCAAATGAAAAGTCTTATAGTAATGACTGCTCGCTGTTTGAAACTACAGTCATGTCCCCCTTGCCTATATAAACACGACCATTCTCTCTCTCATCCTTTCAAAATTACCATACTATCAAAACTACCATCCTATCAAAACTAACATGTTGCCAAAACTACCAACCTATTGAAATTAATCATCCTACCGGAACTATCATCCTACCATACTACCAAAACTACCATCTTATCAGAACTACCATGCTGCCAGTGCCAAAACTATCATCCATGATGGTAGTTACAACAGTATGGTAGTTTTGGCAGCATGGTAGTTCTGATAGGACGGTAGCAGGTAGTTTGATAGGATGGTACAATAGTTTTGGCAGCATAGTAGTTTTGACAGGACGATAGTTTTGACAGGTTGGTACTTTTAGTAGCATGGTAGTTCTGATAGGATGGTAGTTTTAATTAGAAAGCCTATCATACTATCAAAACTACCATCCTATCAAAACTACCATCCTACCAGAACTAACTACCATCTGCCAAAACTACCATCCTATCAAACTATCTTCCTATCAGAACTACCATGCTGCCAACGTAACTACCATCCTACAGAACCTACCATCCTATCAAAACTGCCATCCTATCAAAACTGCCATCCAACCAATACTACCATCCAACCAAAACTACCATCCTACAAAAAGCAGCATTCTACAAAAAGCAGCATCCTACAAAAAGCAGCATCCTACAAAAAGTAGTATCCTACCAAAACTACCATGCTACTAAAACTACTACCCTGTCAAAACTACCACCCTGTCAAAACTACCACCCTGTCAAAACTACCACCCTGTCAAAACTACCACCCTGTCAAAACTACCACCCTGTCAAAACTACCATCCTGTCAAAACTACCATCCTGTCAAAACTAGCACCCTGTCAAAACTACTACCCTGTCAAAACTACCACCCTGTCAAAACTACCACCCTGTCAAACCTACCACCCTGTCAGAACTACGACCCTGTCAGAACTACCATTCTACCAACACTACCATCCTGTCAAAACTACCATCCTGTCAAAACTACCATCCTGTCAAAACTACCATTCTACCAACCTGCTAAAATACCACTGTACCAAAACTACCATCGTACTAAAACTAACACTGTACAAAAAGCAGCATCCTACAAAAAGTAATATCCTACCAAAACTACCATACAGTACTACCATCCTGTCAAAACTACCGTCCTGTCAAAACTACCATTCTAACACCCTGTCAAAACTACCATCCTGCCAAAATATCATACTATCAAAACTACCATCCTGACAAAATACCATACTATCAAAACTACCATTTTTCTAAAACAGTTGTTGCCCAACCCCTGTTAAATTTACCTGGATCAAAATTATTTCCAAGGATTCTCTTTCCAGGTAATTTAAAATGGAGTTCTGGATACTTCTTCTTTAGCTGAAAAAAATATGACATATTAGATGTAAAATTTTGCCATTGTCTGTTCAGTTCTATACATGTCACAATGTGGGAATAACAAAAAAGTCTGTTTTAGTCTGTGTAAAACGTCAATGGGTTAATGGTATGTAAATAATGGGTGTCATTATATTTCAATCTTCCCACTCAGGGGGTGACCACCCTCCTCCCAAGTATTTGGCACCCCTCAGAAAGTTTTGCTACCCCACCTAGAGAAATTTATACCCCCCTCCACAAACTTAAATACTTGTTGGATTAATTGATAGTAGCATATGATTGAAATTTTGAACTAAATAAGCCTAAAAACAAGGATTTTGAAATAAGACCAAAAATCTCAAAATTTCCTGGGGGCTTTGCCTCCCAGACCTCTGCTGCAACTTGCTCACAGAGCTACTCCCTTGCTCGTCCCCTCCCCCCCTTTGCTCATCTCCCCCCCTGAAATTTTGGCATCCCCCAGAGCAATTCTGAAAATCTGTCTTGCTGATGCATCTCGAAAAACTATTGATTCTGTCCTTACCAGCATTGCAGGCAATTTTATGAAAAAAATAAACATTTATAATGTTACTGTCGTTCCAATTGAAGTGTTGTTCAAATATTGATTCAATACATTACCTCGGGCTGACCAATTCATTTCATCAAGTTCCTCTAGATATTCATACACTTCCTAGTATAATTGTAAACTTCCTGTTGAATAGTTTGAATGCACCAATCACCTTTGTTGTTTGTGCAACTAACCAATCATATATAGAAAGGAAGTGACCAGAAATTATCAAATACTTGGAATTGGCTCTTTCACAGGAAGTGTATGAATATCTCGAGGAACTTGATGAAATGAATTGGTCAGCCCGAGGTAATGTATTGAATCAATATTTGAGCAACACTTCAATTGGAACGACAGTAACCTATCGAGGGTTAGCACTCTCCTTGTAACAAGTGCAATTGTCTGATGTTATATAGAGTAAAATAGTAGAGTAAGGCACATCACGGCACATTGCAACTTAAAGGCCAATTTATTTACACTACACAACGTTTGCCTAAAACAGTTGCATGCAACCTGTTTACAACTTGAGTTGCACTGTGTAAATCAAGCACACAACATGTCTACATTGTCGTAGGTGAGTTGTGTGCTTGATTTACACAGTACAACTCAAGTTGTAAGCAGGTTGTATGCGACAGTTTTAGGCAAAAGTTGTGTAGTGTCAATTCGGCCTTAACAGGTAACTTATTGTATTCAGTGTTAATCCCAATTACTTTTCATTAGCAATACTGTGAAACATAATTACGGACAGATATGACTCTGAGACGTACCTTTTCATAAAGGGTGTGAAATTCATTGTACCGTCGAAAAATGAACCACGTCTTGTTACCAACTTGCACAACAAGTTTGTACACCTAGAATTGAAAGATATCAAGTCTTACTATTCGGCTAATGAGTAACTAACTTCCCATTTTGAAATGCCAACATGAAATGTGCCATGCCATCAGTGGTGAAGCCAGCCCGACAATTTGGTCATGCTATGCAAATATTTCCGTGCTCATACACAATGAAAACAATCAATTTCTAAAGAAATGGATAATGATTTGAAATTTGCATAGCTTGCACATTGTCGGGCTGGCTTCGCCACTGCATGCCATAAAAACAGTTTCATTGGCAGGGTGCAATAACTCACATACTTAAGTACTGGAACTATGGCAACATTACTGTCTGGTACTCCTTTATTTTCACCCAAGTACCATGTATGAAAGACATGTGAAAATTTAAACTACCATATACAGCTACGTCAGGGTTCGTAGTCTCCACGACCAAAAAAATTCAAATTTTGAATGCTGTTCTTAGGGTTTGTAATCCAAGTGAGTATATATATACATCTTAAGACCTGATCAGGAACGACTGCGAAAAATGCAGCACAAGGTCCTCTGGTAGGAATTGAACCTACGGTTTGCGAATCGCAACCTGCGAATTGCAGGGCCGTAGGTTCAATTCCTACGGTTCGCAAATGGCAAACCTGCGAATCGCAGGGCCGTAGGTTCAATTCCTACCAGAGGACCTTGTGCTGCATTTTTCACAGTCATTCCTGGTCAGGTCTTAAGATGTATATATATATATATA
>CACRXK020017125.1:0-10855 GCA_902702795.2 Paramuricea clavata
TTTTTAATTGATATTTGAGGTTGGGTAATCAAATTTTTGTCTTTTTAATGGTTGGGTCAGCAAAATTTTTGACACGGAAAACATTTCTCTTCGGTGCCACCCCCCGCCATAAATAATGACCGGTCCCTTAAATTCGGAAGTTTCGCATCAAATTATCGAAATTCGTGATGAAATTCCGAACCAAGTTCGCAAGCATGCAAGTTCGCAAATTGCAAACGATGTTGGCGGTAAATTTTAAAAACTAAACTTATTGTATTAAACTTATTCATTTAATAATAAATAATAATATAATAATAATAATTTTTAAAATTATAAGTTTAATACAATAAGTTTAGTTTTTAAAATTTACCGCCAAAATCGTTTGCAATTTGCGAACTTGGTTCGGAATTTCATCACGAATTTCGATAATTTGATGCGAAACTTCCGAATTTGATTGGCCGGTTTCCAATCAACTTGATGATCTCATGTTTATAGTTCCCAAATTCCCAACCAACCTCGCAATTGGCGTGGCCAAAGTTTCGTGAAATCAACTGTAAACGGAAGCGCCGTAACTCCCGTAAGCCTTTAGTTTTCACAGCAGCCCTGGTAATCGAAGTTGGATCCGATCCGACAACGAAATTCGATCCGATGTGAATAGTACAGTCTATAGAGGTTCAGATTTGTGGATTTGACTTCTGCTACCATAAGGGACCATCAACCAATCAGATGTTTTGATATATTCGATTAACCAATCAGATGCGTACTAAGCCAGTTAGAGGTAGTGGTAACGGTGGTGGAACTCAAATCTGAACGACTGAACCTCGATATTATGGCGCCGAAATCCGAACGAATCTGATCGGAATAGCACATCTCTAATTTGAACTCCACTTGTTTACATTTTCCTCGTAATAATCGTGTACAATTATCTCCTAGTTCGCTGTGGTTCCTCAATTTTACTCCTCATAAATATATTATACGTTTATAGCATCCATACATCATTCGAAGTACCGGTACACCTTCTAAAATTGCACCCTCGAAAATTTGAATCAGTATATTTGGGCATGCATTTAATCATAGGACGAAAAACTGTTTCCGTACTGTGTATTACTGCCAGTCAACTCAAGCCCCGTTTACACTACGCTCGATTTTTTACTAATTTTATCCGTGCCGTACCAAAAATTGAGCGTAGACGTCGTATGCAAGCGGGGCTTCAGTTGCTTGTCGCATCACGGGTCACATGACGTAAAACGTGCAAGCGCCGCAAAACTGCAAATGAACCCAAAAATGAAGAGCTTCAATTTGTTATAACTATATGCTAAATAGCTTGAAATTGAAATGTAAACATCATCGAGTCTTCATTAACTTTAAAGAGTTTTCATTCATTCTCAGACTCAGTGCAAAGCAGCGCTTCACGGCGAGGGGATATGCATAAGAGAACATTCAGATAGCGAAATGAGATGTTTCTTTAGAAATCTCCAAAACTTAACGATGCATTCAAATCAGCTTACCGTCCTAAACCCATAATTCCAGCAGAGCCTCTTGACAAACACTGCAAACGTAATGTTTCGACAGGACATTCAACAGCACCCGATTGTAGAGCTTTTTGAGATTTTCTCTTTAGTGCGTCATCTGCTCGGGACGTGTGAGGCATAGTGACACAGGATGATATGAAACGATTTAAAAATCTTTTGATTACAATTTTCGAGTATGTATCAGATTCCGGAGTGTCACTAACAAAAGCAGTTTCTATAGCAAAACAGGTGCAATATTTATAAACAAAGCGAGTAAGCACCTGCATGCAGCGAATGGCATGTTAATACCTGCAGACGAAATAGGCTCCTTGCATAATCGAAGAGTGACTATAGATGGCATGGAGAACAGGGAGATTTTCTAATAATGAGGACAATGAATATTCTGTTCATGGTTGTGACTTGAGCGGCATTATGTCCGGTAAATATACCAACTGAAGCAAAAAAGGGAAAATGTTTAGAATTGGCTTCCTTAATTTAAACAAAACTGATCAACGCATCCGTCGTTTCGAAAAAAATTATTTCCATAATTGTGTTGCATTTCGTTGTGATATTAAATCAACCTCTTTTTTTTCTCAAGACGTTTGCTCCTCTACTCTTGTTGATCACATTCAAGTCTTGTCCTAGGAGAGCAAGTCGTCTTTGAAAAGCAACTTGCTGAAAAAATTAACGAGGCTTTCGTATCCGTTACTCGAGATAGTCCTCCCCTTAGTCCTATCCCTTTCCCCGATACCCAATTACAAAGCGATTATACTACTATTCCAACCGAGTACATTATTAGGGAGAAGACATTTATTACAAATTATCTTCAATATCATCTTCGAAAGCGGCTGGCCCAGATGAAATACCGAATTGGGTTCTAAAAGATTATGCACCCCTGCTGGCTCCCCCTGTTACTTCAATCTTCAACGCCTCCCTTCAACAGGCGTCTGTTTCCGCGGTATGGAAAAAAGCCGTGCTACTTTGTCAAAACGTGTGAACGTTTTGTCGCAAACTGGCTGATGGAGTTGATTGGTGAGAAGATCGATAAACGACAATTTGGATCTCTAAAAAACTCCTCAACAGCACATGCATTATTGAGCCTTCTCCATCACTTATTAAACGAAACTGATGTGCCGAAAAACGCTGTGAGAATTTTTTTATTGGACTTCTCCAAAGCTTTTGATCATATTGATCATAACATCCTCCTCAGTAAATTATCTGATATGGACGTTCCATCATTAATAACAAACTGGATAAGTTTTCGTAAGCCTAGTTCACATAAAATCGTTAAGCAGTCGCAGACATGTGCCGAATTTTTATATGAACGATCTGCGACGGATCGGGAAAGTCGAACCAAGTTCAACTTTCCCGATCCGTCGCCGATCCGGTCTCAGACAGTCTGTGCGAATCTGCATTTGTGTTCATATAAAAATTCGGCACATGTCTGCGACTGTCTGCGACTGCTTAACGATTTTATGTGAACCAGGCTTTACTCGACGAAGCCAACGGGTCAGAATGCCCCATTGCGTGTCAGAATGGCAAATCCTCAACGGTGGAGTACCCCAGGGAACTCTTTTAGGCCCAATCCTCTTCCTAATCATGATAAATGATCTCCTCGCCGATTGGAAAGACCGATGGAAATACGTTGACGACACCACCACTACTGAAACCATTGGCCCAGAGTGTAACAGCAACCTTCAAGAACTGGTTAATTACATCGATAATTGGACTACGAGTAATAATATGAAGCTAAACATTGGAAAATGCAAAGAACTGGTTATTGATTTTGCAAAAAAAGAAGCATTGCTTTCCCCCTTTAACAGTCGATGAAGTTAATATTGAACGAGTGAAATCTGCCCGTATCCTTGGCCTCACAGTTCAAGATAACATGAAGTGGAATGAACATATAAACAACATAGTTAAAAAAGCTAGCAAGAGGCTCTATATGCAAGGCTGCTAAAAAGGTCCAACGCGTGTATTGACACGTTGATTACTGTATATACTACCATTATTAGACCTGTTTTGGAGTACGCGTGCCAGGTCTGGCATTACAATATCCAACAATATTTATGTGAAGATATTGAAAAAATACAAAAACGTGCGTTGAGAATCATCCTTCCATCGCAAAAGTATGACGAAGCGCTGATCACGACTAACATCACGTCGCTGAGAGATCGCCGAGAAAAATTATGCGAACATTTCTTTGAGAAGAATATTGACAATGAAAATCTCAAAGATCTTTTACCACAAACAATTTTATCTGGATATGATCTAAGACCGATATGTAAATATCATAATTATGTTTGTAGAACTGAACGTTTTAAGAATTCGTTTTTACCTCAAAGTATATTAAAGATTAACAGTAAATAAGTTTTTAGAAATGTAAATAATCTTAAATACGTAATTATTATGTAATTTTAACTTCTCTTAATTTATGTAATACTGGTGTAATTTAACCTTTTTGGGTTACAAAGTCAGTAATCATTAAATCAATTCAATTCAATTCAAATATAAATGGTTTGGTAGCAGAAACATGTATTCATTTGGCAAAGGCCATAATATATTTTTCTGCATGACATAATATATTTTTCACAAGTCATACAGAAGTTTAACAGACCTGAACCTCTCTGCTGGTAATAATAATAATAATAATAACAATAATAATAACATTTATCCAGGATACCCACATCACATACGTGTTTTTCAGTGGGGTCTGCTACCCAGAGTTCTCTCTGCTCCGCAGAGGTTTCCGTGAATTTTGCGAGTCTCGCTGTTATGAATTACGGTCAACACTTCAGGTGAGGATTAGGGTCAGGATCAACATTCAAAAACAGCGATACGTGAATCTATAAGCGTATTTTTTTACGCGATGCTGAAGAGTGTGTTTGTGCGCGCATGCACAAGTGAAAAAATTCGAAACCTCTGCGAAAGAGAAAGGACCTGATATTCTCATAGCGAGTGCGATATTCGTTGCCTGACCTTGCCTCGCACCAAATTACAAAAACAGACCAAAAAAATAAAAGTCATATGTTTAAAGGCTCATTTAAACGATACGTCTAGTCGTATACGATTGTCATTCGGACATATGAAAACGATTGCTGACACCACTATGTTTATCAGTTTATGGCAAAATTTGAAAATGTGGTATCTTTACACGCATTAATTATTTAATTCGAATACATACACCAGGGGCCGGTTGTTCAAAAGCCGATTAGCTTTACCCTAGGTTAACCTAAAATTCAAAGCAAACTTCCCAACAGCTTGTTTATAAATTTGGAAATATTTGTTTAGAAACTTTGTGTGGATCAGTAGGAGTATTCTTCTTTTAAAATATACAGATGTGCAGAAATACATAACTAAAACAGCGCTAGCAGGTCAAATTTTAACCGAGAGTTAGTGCTAATCCATCTTTGCGCAACTGGCTCCAGGGTAAGAATCGTATACTACCGGTCGAATCGTGCAGACGGGCCTTGAGATTGTCATTCTGGCGTATGAAAATGACTGCTGACGCCACAATTCCTTTCTATAAGAATAATTTGTTAAATGTGACATTTTGATTACATACGCCAGGATAAGTGTAGATGGGCCTTTATATTTCACTTTGAGGATAACCGACATTTGGCTGTTCATCTATCCTCTCCATAAGACAGTTTCATATTGCCATTTGTTGGCCTTTAGTAACAGTGGAAAGACCTGAAAGAACCACAAGTTCTCTGAAGAGACTCCACAAGGCTCCATTATGCACATGCCACATATTGTTAAATAACTTTGCTGAAGCGAAGTTTATTGATCAATCTACACCACATTTATTTACAACGCTCTTCATCAGTTAAGCCATTGCTATTGGTTAGCCGACTCGCAAGCATCTATCCAATCACTATATACATCCACTGGTTCCGAGAGATCTGATTCAACATTAAAGAATCATGAACAGTACTTGGAACTTAAGACTGATAAAAAAAGGCAAAAAGATATTGGTTGTGGGGACCATAGAGTGACATGACTGCACAAATTAGGGAGCCATTTTAATTATTAAGGCCGAGGTTTGTGTTATCAGCCGAAGCCGTGTACTTTGTTTTTCAATATACCACGAAATTACGTCAAACGTGGTATATTTGTTTTCAATATTCCACTGTGATGTCATAACTCCAAATTTCAATTTAGGCAGCTAACGAGTGGATATGACGATTTCACCGACAGCTCTTAGCCAATCAAAACTCTTGAATTATTTTCAATAAATATATTTATTATATAGACAGCTACCGGATATAAGCTATTCTGCAATCTGATTGGCTTTCTATTTGCGAACGAGAAAACAGCAAGTTATTCGCTTTTTATAGCCTTAAGGCTTAACAGCAACAAAAACACATTGAAAAACTCCCAGCAACTGTTTCCATGTTAGCCAATACTATTTTTATATATTTAAACTGGTTAAAAAAATTTTGTTGAAAAAAATAATACCGAATAATACCGAAACGAAATTTTTAAGCATGATAAATCTTAGCTTTGATTTTCGAGTTGGTGGCATATGTTTATTTATGACTGTAGTTATGTATATTTTATTCTACATGTATTGTCTGTTGTTGTATCTTTAATCGGAGGAGTGCCTCGCATGGGACCTCGAGTCCCGTTCGCACTCCTACCGTTTGGTCACTATCCAATAAAGTATTTAAAACGAAACTCGAAAGAGCGAAGTCGAAGATAAAAACATGAACAAGAATCAGAATATAATTTTTTGACAAAACTGATTTAAAAGCGAAAACTCTTTATAGAATTTCTGTAAAGTCGACAAGCACTTGTTTTGTCTAAAAAAAATTTCATGTTCGAAGTACTGATTTAAAAAACTAGCAGCAGTGTTTTCTCAGGTTTAGGCTACGAGGTTGTGTAAATTGCCAAACTAATTGTCAACATATTGCCATACTGAAGAGTGTGTAAATGCAGCAGTTGTCTATAAACAGTTATTCTACTCACTCTCGTCGTATATGACAGATACGCACCTCGTCGGCTATCAGCTCATATACGACTCGAGTTCGCAGAATAACTGTTTACATATTTACATGTGTTTGCATGCGCGTGCACGCTATCGCGCGTCCAGTCCAGCGCCACGCTTGCTTACCATGTTATTCCTATCTAGATACATGGTCAGAAATTTCTCCAATGCTGGGATAGTATAAATTGATATTAAAACAATTAAAAGGATACATGTTATTGATGTTTGAAAATCTTCAAGACAAACTCGACAGGCAATCCTTGCAGTGTTGCGAGGACGATCCCTGCAGAAAAAATAAGAAATTTTTTATTATTACCATTCTTCTTTGTCAAATATTTGTATAATCAGGGCCTGAAATTGAAAAATTTTTAGTATCCCACTGGAACACCAGGATTCAAAGTTTTAGTATGCCCTCCTGCATGAGAATCTGGTATCCACTTTTCGATACTGGTTATAATACGTTTTAACATTCCTGACCCACCCAACTAAGCACAGAGTATGTCTCTCATTGTTACAAATTACAATAACAACAGGAGACTCAACAGCCAACAACTAGAGTAAGACTACTAGTGACCAATGGTTTTCTTACTAATTTTAAATTATTTTGTTTTAAAAGGGTGATTACTTCACTAACGTTCTTCACCGATAGCGCTTTACTGTTGGCAAAGGCGACATACATCCATTTTTAACAAGACAACCTTTATTTTACACTCATTGGAACTGTTGGAGAAGACAGGCCAGGCAGGGCATGAATTTGTACATTATGTAACGTTGGCTCTGTCCTAATTTCATAGGAATTGTTGCACATTTGCTTGAGAACACTAATAAAGGAATTGGTAGGCGGAAATTTGTTTCTTGACCTTTATTAACAAATGGCTTTAAGAACATCACATGTGTTGGAGTTCAACATTAGCTTTAGTGTCTGCAAAAATTGGTAAATCTCTGGCATAAAATGGAATGCATCATTTCCAGAGGATTGTTTTGTCATGGATATGAATGCTCGACAGGCATGAAATTTAACAGCCAGGGCGAAATATTGGGAGGGGGGCAAGTGCCGAAGTCACGAGATTTCTAGAGGGGTATGGGAGAATGCTCCCCTAGAAAATTATTTGGATCCCTGAAATGGCATTTGCAGCATTCTGAGAGCACATTTTGTAACAAATTTCAGGTTTTCAAAACATTAATTTAATGGTACATTTTGTTATAAATCATATAAATAGGCCTTTCCAAGGTTTCTACCGCCATATTGCAGGGGGTGCAAAACATTGGGGCGAGCGCGCGGCCACCAATGGCGCCCATACTATTTCCTATTGAGTGAGTGAAAATTACCTTTTGACATTTTGTCCTTTTTCTCAAAAAATTTCTATACAAGCATATCCAATTTTTATATTTGGAAAATCGCTGGTTTTTTTCCTGATATGTGGCTGAGATTTCTTGCTAATCGAAGGACAGGAAGTAATAAAAAACGGTGGCTTTTGTTGCACACCTTGACCGACGTTTGAGCGATGATTCTTGTACAAATATACAAATATAAACAGTAATAATGGCGGACACCAAAGGACTCACACACTTAAGGTTACAGGACACCCTTTTTGGCGTTTTGCGGAAAATCGCTACTGCGCGCTCAATATCAGTCCGATTTTCATCAAATTTTCACCAAATGTTCTCCAGGGCATGCAAAATATGGTAAAGTTGTAAAAAATTAACAAACAATAAAATAATGTAAGAATTATTCAGGAAAATCTTAAATCGCGGTACCTTTACGCTTTTGAGTTGTGCTCCTGCTGGTTTTAAGTTATATTTATGAAATTTTTATACAGTAAAATAGCTGTTCTAAAAAATTGTGTTCGTAAATTTTTGTTTATTTCGTCGTTCCGCTGATACGGCGATTTCTTTGACGACTGCAATATATTTCTGAATTGTTTGAGTGAATTGCTCTTTATTTTTAAAATATCCAAAATTTTAAAAAAGCCGAACACAATTTTGAAACTGACGTATTTAGCTATGTCCTGTGAAAATTTGAGAAACATTGGTTAAAACCCGCAGGAGCACAACTCGTTTGAAAATCAGTAATTACCGTAAAATTTTTTGTGAGAAAATTGAATTTGAATATTACATTTTCAATGTTTTTCTTATTGCAGCGAAATGTATTTTATTAAATAACTGTGCGAGTTTTCAACATTTTTCGTTCAAGCTTGGTCAGATAGCAGAACTAGTCTAATGCTTTCATTGAAACCAATAAAACAATTTTAGGCAAAATTAACACTCAAAGGTGTTCTGTAACCTTAATGGACAAATATTCTTCCAAAGATCGGTTAAACAAACAAAATAACAAGAATCATCGCTCAAACATCGGTCAAGGTGTGCAACAAAAGCCGCCGTTTTTTATTACTTCCTGTCCTTCGATTAGTAAGAAATCTCAGCCACATATCAGAAAAACCCAGCGATTATCCAAAAATAAAAATTGGATATGCTTGTATAGAAATTTTTTGAGAAAAAGAACAAAATGTCAAAAGGTAATTTTCACTCACTCAATAGGAAATAGTATGGGCACCATTGGTGGCTGCGCGCTTTCATTCGATTCAGTGAAACAATATCAACTAATTTCTCATGATAGTTTGTCTTTGCCAACATTGTAGCGATTTATTGCACATTTGCACTTGTATTAATACCAGCGGTCATCATATTGTCAGCTGACACAATTATGCAGTTTAAATAAAGATTTTATTATTAGTAAGCGAGATTGTAATAATATAGACTAGGGCCAAAAAAAAAATATGTGGGTTTCCGGTTTCTTCTTATAAAAACTTAGGTAGGGTAGGTCGGTTTTAACTTTTTTTTTTAAATTTTTTTTTTAATTTTCCGAATAAGCGGACGCCATTTTGTTTAGTCAGTGCTTCCACATCCAAAGATAAATGTCCCTAATATTTCCTCAAATTTCAATTTTCCACAAACTTTTTCCTCTAAGTGGAAACACTTACAAGCATGATCCAATAAAAAAAGTTTAGGGTCGGGATTTCGACGTCCAAAAGCTAGGTAGGGTCGGGAAACCGGAAACCCGCATATTTATTTTTTGTTGCCTAGCCATACCTTTCCCGGAGCATAACTTCAGCCCCTTCGGACGTATCTTCTTTGTAATAGTCTTGTTCTAATCGCTATCACAAAACACTATTTAGAGTGTCATTTTCAAATTTGCATCTTTATTACGGTATTTCCATTCCAGGTCCGACTGTGAGCTAATCCAACTCCTCAACATTATCTCGTGGCAATTTGACTATTTACATCCGAACAGACCGAAGTTTAAATATTTCATGTTTGCCATGCATCTTTTACCAGTATTATATTATTTCAACTAACAGAGATCAAAACAAAGGTCAAAGTATTGAAGCGACATTTTTTTTTTGTCAAATACCTGTCAATTTGTGTTCGCACATCGCAACATTTTTCTGTGAGACAAATAGTTCAGTATGAAAATAATAATAAAACACATCAGGAACACGATATTTTATAAGCCTCTGAATCATCTCCACCATACAGATTACGAAGTTCTGTGGGTCTATTTTCGTCCAAGTAGACTTCCCCGCGGGTTTTCCTGCTTGATACTTGGTGTCGTTTACCATCCACCTAATGCTAATGATGATGAAATGCTCCAATTTCTCTCCACATTACTGATTACTATTGAAAGCACCTATCCTGGCTGTGGGTTTATTCTTGCAGGCGACTTTAATCGGTTAAAATGCAATCGGATATTAACACAGTTCAGTTGCAAACAGATTGTTAACGTTTCCACAAGGGCCAACCAGACTTTGGATCTAATAATAACCAACTTACATTCGTTTTATGATAAGAACTCTGTCCAAAAATTTCCGCCATTTGGTCTTTCAGATTATAATGTTGTGATTGTCAATCTTTGCAAAAGAGAACCCAAGTCATGCAGTAGAAGAATTATCTCTAGTAGAGATTTACGATCTAGTAAAAGGCATGAGCTTGGAAGATACCTTACATCTATCGATTGGTCCTCTCTGAATCATTTTGACACATGCGAAATGAAACTCCAGTATTTCGAAGAGTTAGTACGTCTCGGTATTAGCACCATTATGCCAATAAAGAAAACGGCTTTGCATGTACACGATCCTCCATGGATTACTGCAGAATTTAAAGAGCTTATAAGAAAGCGTCAAGCTGCCTTCTGCAGTGGAAATACCTTTCAGTTCAAGTATTACCGGAATCGGGTTAACCGCGAGCGAAAGACATGCCGGGCGAAATTCTACTCTTCAAAAGTAAAGAATCTTAAATCGACCAAACCGAAGAGATGGTGGAAGGAGGTGAAGCAGATTGCTGGTATGGTACCTACAACCAGCTCCGATGACCTATG